>JACXVO010000001.1:4138020-4151396 GCA_015501135.1 Hapalochlaena maculosa
AGGGCATCTAGCTGTAGAAACCATGCCAAACCATACAGGGGCTAGTTGTGGCCACCCAGCTTGCTGGCGCCAGTCGAAAACGTCTAACCCATGCTTGCATGGACAACGGACGCTAAATGATGATGATGATGATATATAGTAATAAATATATATATATGCACGTGTGACAACATAATAATAACGGAGAAACGAAAACAGTGAATAGACAGTGTAACAATTGGAAAAACAAGAAAAACAGACAATTCACGAACGGATAAACAAGAAATCTTCCATCTTCAGCCAGCCTCCTGAATAGTCTTCCACATTTCACACATTTAAGGGCATGGTATATGTGTTATTATAAAATTAATAAGAGCCAAATAATCAGTAGTGTCCGCACTCGAAAATTCAATGAATTTGCGAATACGGTGGAAGAATCCATAAAAATAAGACATAGAACAAACAATAGACAGTGTATAACATAAAAAACAATATATATATATATATATATATATATACACACACACACACACACTCATACATACATACATACATATACATACATACATACATACATACATACATAGGGCAGTATATAGAAAGTTGTAGTTTCTGCCACAAGAAGCCCACTGAAATGAAATAGCAGAACTACCAGTCCCCAACCCCAACAATCAAGATAGAAAGAAGAAACAAGCTAAATAGAGCACATACCAAAACCACTATCATCTTTCCACTTACCAGCAACACCAAACAACCTTAACTCAACAAAGGAACCTCTCAGTGGTTGTTCGACCTGCTAGAAATACCAGCCAAACCACTTTCAACACACTCAGGGAATATTGGAGAGTAGAAATTTTAGATATATTATAAAAAAAGTTTAGAAACTGGAAAAAGGATAAGCTGCATAGATATTGCAAGCTCACTGTCTGCAACGATGCAGTTTAGTGTTCTGCCTTATTGTATGGCACTGCTAAAGCACTGGGTCAACTAAAGCCTTGTGAGTAGATTTGGCAGATAGAAAATATGTGGAAACCAGTTTAGTGTGTGTGTGTGTGTGTGTACATGAAAGTGCATATATACATATGTTTAGTATGTATGCACATGTATGCGTGATATATCCATATGGATGTGTACATAAGTACACATACATATGTATATGCATAAATGCATGCATGCGTATGTGCGTATGCATGCACACATACCTATAAGTATAAGCATGTGCATGCATGCACATGCATACATATGTGCATGTACATGCATACATACATGCATGCATGCAGGCATGCACACATACATCCATGTGCATGCATACATACATGCTTATGCATGCGAATCTATGCACACATATAAAACAATCTTTGCATGCCTAGATATGTATGTATACATGCATATGTGTGTATACATACATACATACATATATATATTTCTTTACTACCCACAAGGGGCTATACACAGAGGGGACAAACAAGATAGGAAGGGGAGAGAAGTTTGTGGCGGAAGAGTACAGCAAGATTCGCCACCATCCCCTGTCGGAGCTGCGTGGAGCTAAGGTGCTTTTCGCTCAATAAACACACACAATGCCCGGTCCGGGAATCGAAATCATGATCTAACAACTGCGAGTCCGCTACCCTAACCATTGAGCCTCCACATGAGATATATTTCCATATATACATACATATATATATATATGGAAATATATCTATGTATGCATGAATACATGTATGTATATGGATATAAAATACATGTATGTATGTGCTTAACAACCAATGCTGGTTTGTTTATGTCTCCATCATCTAGCAGTTCAGCAAAAAGAGGGTGACAGAGTGTCAGACTTTAAAGAGTCAAAATCCTTCAAGGCAGTGCTCCAGCATGGCTACATTCCACTAATAGAATCATGTAAAAGATAATTATAGCTGTTAAAACCTCTGATCAGTAGTTTACTCATCTGTGACTGTCCTGGGGTTAAATAAACAACAGCCAGAACATCAAGTACAACCAACTAACGCACTCAATACCCGCACAAACACACACACAGACACAAAAGTACTGAGAATCTTCTCCAATACTTGTATAACAGTCATAAGAACGCGTCGCAGGCGTAGGGGGTAAAATAAGCAAAGCATATATTACTACTAACGAGTAGTACAGCAAGTGAAAACAAGGAGACATCATCATTAATATATACTTTTCTACCGTAGGCACATGTCTGAAATTTTAATGGAGGAGAGGGGCAGTTGATTAGATCAACCAAACTTAGAATGCAACTCTTACTTAATTTATTGATCCCCAAAAGAATGAATGGCTAAGTCAACCTCACTGGAATTTGAACTCAAAGCATAAAGACAGGCGAAATACCTCTAAGCATTTTGCCCAGCATGTTAACGTTTCTGATAGTTCACCGCCTTCTAATGTTTTCTACTCTAGGCACAAGGCCCGCAATTTTGGGAGAGGGAGCCAGTCAACTAAATAGACCCTTGTACACAACTGGTACTTAATCTATCGTCCCCGAAAGGATGAAAGGCAAAGTCAACCTCAGCAAAATTTGAACTCAGAATGTAAAGACAGATGAAATACTGCTAATCCTTTCACCAGACATGCTAACGATTCTTATTTCTTTATTGCCCACAGGGGGCTAACATAGAGGGGACAAACAAGGACAGACAATTTGGCTGGACAGGTCGATTAGATCGATTCCAGTATGCAACTGGTACTTAATTTATTGATCCTGAAGGGATGAAAGGCTAAGTCGACGTCGGCAGAATTTGAACTCAGAATGTAGCACCAGATGAAATATCGCTAAACATTTCATCCAACCTGCTAACGCTTCTGCCACCTCCCCGCCTTATATATATATATATATATATATATATATATATATATATATATATATATATATATATATATATATATATATATATATATATATATATATATATTCATACACATGAAATATGCTGCATGTCTTTCCTTAGTATCCACTCTCTCTGCATCATCATTTAACGTCCATTTTTTCAGGCTAGCATGGGTCAGATGGAATTTGTTTGAATATATTCATTTATGGCTGGATGCTCTTCTCGTCTCAATGCATACCTGCTCCCAAGCAAAACAAACATTTCTTTAATCCTCTCAGCATGAAACACTAAAAAGATTGCTGGACAGGTCTTCCTGGGAGATCACAAATGAATGTCACCAGTTGTGTGACAAGAAGTTTGTTTACAATTTATACACAATGTCAGAGGAGAAGGTGTGTGTGTGTGTGTGTGTGTATGTGTGCAACAATTTCTTTCGGCTTTCATCTACAAAATCCATCCCTCCACAATGCTTTGGTTGGTGTAGGACTCGAGGTTCCATGCAATAGGACTAAACTAGAATCAATGTATTTGAGGAACAAGCTCCTTAATATCAAACCTATGCACATGCACACACATGCATGCATACACACACACACACACACTATCGTCATTCGACATCAAAGTACCATACCAGCAATGGTTTAACAAAATCCAATGGATTGTACTCCATTGTATTCCACTGTCTTGTTGGGTAAGGTTTCTACAGTTTGGTGCCCTTCTTAATACCAACCACTTTGCAAAATGAACTGAGCATTTTTTTATATATTGCCACCGGCCCATGAATGCTTCTTAAAGAGATTTATCTGCACACTCATTTTTCTAGAACAAAAATACTTATCTACATCTATTTGCAAATAGATATTCTTCTACAGAATTTTAAATATTCATTTTATATTTCATTACAGACTCCTGGTGGTCTACAAAAGTAGCACTGAGAGTCTGTGAAATAAATTCAAAATTTCATGTTGAGTCAAGTAAACCTCAAATCATAGCAGTAGCCAGTGCCCCCTGATTGATTGGCACTTGTGCTGATGGTATGTATAAACCACCATCTGAGCTAACAGGTCCCTGTGACGGTGCCATGTAAAAGGTGCTATGCAAATATGGCTGATGCCAGTATGACGTGACTAGCTCCTGTGCCAGTGGCACATAAAAAGCATCCGCTACACTCTTGGAGTGGTTAGTGTTAGGAAAGGTATCCAGCTGTAGAATTATTGCCAGACCAGACTGGAACCAGGTGCAAACTTCAATCAAACAGTTCAACTCGTGCTAGCATGGGAAACAGATGTTAAATAATAACAATAATAATAACATATATGGGTAAGTGTATTAAATGGGGTCTTGGAAAACCCACTGAATTAAACACTCAAGGCAGGATTGTTAACAAAATTACAATTTTCCTAATTAATATCATCTCTGGAAATGAAAAAAAAAGCATCCTATATTTGTATTGTTTCTATACTAAAGCAAAACTTGATGGATCAGAGTGTTAATCCTCTTAGTTTATAAATAAAGGATTCTGCATCAGATTCAACCAGGTACTCTGTACAAATGGTGAAATTGGTTTGTTAATCTGAGACAGAATGACTACATATGAAGAAACTAATCTAAGACTATGTAGTGCAAACTATGCAGTTAATGGTCCAGAAATATTGTCTTATAAAACTAGTTCAACTTTTTTTCACTGTGGAAACCCTGGTGGAGTTTGCCTTCAAAGGGTTAGTTAATAAATCCTTATTTAAAAAACAACAGTAATAAATAACATGCCCAAGAAGAAGAAAAAAAGCATGCATACAGGTGTTGCTGTGTGGCACAAAGCTCACTTCCCGACTACATGGTTCTGTGTTTAGTCCAATCAAAGCCTTGTGAGTGAATTTGGTTGATGGAAACTGAAAGAAGCCAGTCGTGTGTGTGTGCCCAACCTCACCTCACTGCTTGACAACCAATATAGGTGTGTTTATGCCCTTGTAACCTAGTGGTTTGGCAAAAGAGACTGATAGAATAAGTACTAGGCTTTAAAAAAATTCCTGGGGATGATTTGTTCCACTAAAACCCTTCAAGGTGGTGCTCCAGCAAGGACACAGTAAAAAAACTGACACGAGTGAAAGAGTAAAAGAATAGGTACAGGCATGGTCATTTGGTTAAGAAGCTTGTTTTGCAACCATGTCTCACTGCACAATACCTTGGGCAAATGACTTCTACTGTAGATCCAAGTCAACCAATGCTTTCTGAGCAAATTTGATAGAAAGAAACTGTGTGGAATCCCATCACATCGCCTTCCCCACAATGCCTGGCAAGTGATGTTGGTTTGTTTATGTCCCTATCACTTAGAAGTTTGGCAAAAAGAGATCAGTACAATCAGTCCCAAGCTTTAAGAAAAAAACAGAAATACTGGGCAACCTTTCTTGAAAAGCTGGTCATAGGAGAACTAGTTCAGCAACAAGCAAGGTACAGAACTTAGAAAACTTAATCAAAGTAATTTGTTTTTATGGTTGCCTTTCAGAAAGTCCCATGGGTCACAGTCTGCCTATGATTGGATTAAACCCTTCAAGGTAGAACCTAATCTTAGCCATAGAGCAATAACTGAAACTGGTGTGAAGCCACACATCAAACCCACTGGTGTGATGTGTGGCTGCCGTTGTACAGTAATTTCTGTTTTACGCTAGTAGCCACAACAGTTACTAGTCATTGGATACCGTTGCATCTCTTTGTACTGGAATAGTAACACACTAACTTATTCTATCTTACTATCATTGATAGCTCCACAAGGCACCAAACAGAAGTGTCAAATCTCAACTCTTCGACTCTTGATGGCTGGCTGGAAGTCCGTCTATAATGGCTATCTCCTACCACTTTTTATTGAGATGGGTATACAGTTTCACTATATAACAGAAATAAATAAGAAAGAAAAGACAAAAAAAAAGAGAGAAAGAATAGTTGTGAAGCCATACCTGCTGCATTTGTCTCTTTAGGGAGAGCTGCAGCTCCCTGAGTTTGCTCCACTTCCATAGATTGACAAAATGTACTGCTGACATTATTGGGAGTTTTGTCTTTTTCATGAGGAATGATTTTGTCTGTTGGCTTGCTGGATCCCGCTGTGTTACCACCTAACCTCGCTAGTCTTCTGCGACGAATCTACAAGAGAAACAGTAAGCTTTAAACAATAATAACAACATTACATACAATAGGAATTGTCACACAATCACAAGGAAGTGTTGTTTCTAACACTGGTACGACACCAAATACATTAATCAGGAATGCATTGGTAGATTAAATCTATCATAATACTTGACAGCTATTATTCTATTGACTCAAAGAAGATGAAAGGATCCAGTAATTTTGATCTCAGAGCGTAAAGAGAAGCTTTACATCATCATCATTGTTGTTGTCATTTAAGGTTGGTCTTCCATACTAGCATGAAGTGGATGGTTGGACAGGATCCATTGAGCCATACAAACATATATGAACCAACAAGGTAGCAACTATAAGGTCACATGACTTACTAAAACCATCACCTATCACTGGTTTCAGTCATTGAAGGGTTTAGTCAAATAAATCAATTCCAACACACACACACAATTTATTTAAGCCTGAAATTCATTTGATTTCCAATGTCAAACAGCTGAGTTGTGATGTAAGTAAACAAACCAACACAAGTTGTCAAATGGTGCGGGGGGTGGCACATAAAAACACACTTATCTATTTAAGCCTAGTACTTATTCAAGATCTAATTTCAAACAGCTGAGTTACAACATAAGTAAACAGCCCTACCTAAATTATCAAGTGGTGGGAGGGGCACACAGAGAGAGATAGAGAGGCTTCTTTTAGTTTTCCTTTAACCAAATCAACTCAAAAGGCTTTTGGTGGACTCGGGGCTGTAGCGGAAAGTACTTGCCCAAGGTTGTCATGCAGTAGAACCGATCCTGGAACCATGTAGTTGAGAAGATTCTTATCATACAATCAAGCCTACTAGTTTGGTCAGAATTCAAAAACAACTTAGAGAAGTACTACTACAATACCTCATATTACCACCAGTACTATAGCCATAACCATACAAACGTTTATATGAACCAACAAGGAAGCCAGATATAAGAGGATCACATGACTCACTAGAAACATTCACTAAATCCTCTCCCAAATCATGATGCTTTTTCTTAAAAGACACACTGGATAATATACTCTGAGACACATTGTGCTAAAATAGGATGGCTGAAACACTTTATTATAAGTCAACTTATTCAGGACTTACTTTGGACTACACAGGGACTGAAAGAAATATAAGTATATGTGTACAGACATATATACATGCAGAGATGCTACATACACGAACCTGTGTCAGTAGTATGTAAAAGGCACCCAGTACACACTCTTAAGTGGCTGGCATTAGGAAGGGCATCCAGTTGTAGAAACAGACAGTAGGGGGGGGTTTGGCCAGCTCCTTATCAGACTGTCCAACCCTGCCAGCATCGAACGCAGATGTTAAACAATGATGATGACATACATATATATTATATAAAGACATTCCTTATACACACAAACACACACGTGCATACACACACACACACATATACATATATATATATATATATATATATATAGTTCCAGTTGAGATAAAAATAAACAAAGACAGACACAGTATGGAAAAACAGATTGGTATTGTAGCAGTTTGATGCTCAAGAAGTAGAAATATAAAAGAGTCTTTAACTTTTCGAGCCTATGCGCTTCAACAGAAAGAGAACACAGAAAAAAAAGAGATGAGTGAAAGAAACCAGTAGTTTTACAATTTATTTAATCTATGAGTGGCTGTGTGGTAAGTAACTTGCTTTCCAATCACATGGCCCTGGGTTCAGTCCCACTGCATAGCACCTTGTGCAGTTGTCTTCTATAGCCTCAGGCCAACCAAAGTTTGTGAATGGATTTGGTAGACAGAAACAGGAAGAAGCCCATTGTGTCTGTGTGTATTTATCCACACACACACAAAATCCCGTCACTTAGCAGTTCAGCAAAAGAGACCGATAAAATAAGTAGTAGGCTTACAAAGAATAAGTTTTTGTATCAATTTCTTAGACTAAAGGCAGTGCTCCAGCATGGACACAGTCAGATAACTAAAACACTTAAAGTAAAAGTGATATATATGCTAGGTAATTTTTAACCCTAGGCTGTCTGTTCTATATCAGCTAATTCATGATCAAGAGCATTCCAACTACAACCATCGTTTTTATATATCTAAAACTATCTTGTTTCAATTTATCTTTTTGTTTTTGTTTTTGTTTTTTTCAAAACTGCAGAGCACAAGATTTGAGAGCACATGACTTTGTTATCCATTTGGTCAAACAGCAAGCTACATAAACAGACTTCCTAGTTGTCTCAAAATATGTCAGTGACAGTTACATAACAACCTTCAAAGTGACAATAGTGAAAGGAGAAAGGGAATGGAGCCATACCCCATATGTATATTCATACACTTTATGTTTAAAATTAACTAAGGTTTTCTTCTGTACAGGGGCACATTTATTCCATTCGCAAAAATAAGCTTGGATTTTCTGCTGCTGCTACTGTTATTGTTGTTTAGAAGTGGCCATTGTTAAACAAATATCGATGTATATATATAAGTTCAAACGTGACAGCTTTAGAGGCTAAGTTAATAACCTTTGAGAAAAACAAAGTCTAAACTTATGGAATCCACTAAATCTAAATGCTATGGATTCGCTAATACAGTAAACAAACATAGGTACAGGCATGGTTATGAGGTTAAGAAGCACACTTTGCAACTATGTGATTTCAGGTTCAGTCCCACTGCACAGCACCTACGGTAAGTGTCTTCTATGAAAGCCCCAGGTTGACCAATGCCTTGTGAGAGAATTTTGTAAATGGAAACTATGCAGAAGCCCACCATATATAAGTGTCTGCACATGCATGTCTGTGTGTGCATCTATGTTTGTTCTCCTTCCTCGTCCCCACTCCTTGACCAGTGTTAGTTTATGTCCTGGTAACTAATTCCAGTATCCTTTGACTGGTTCCTGTGCTAGAGGCACATAAAAAGCACCTGTTACACTCTTGGAGTAGTTGGCATTTGGAAGGGCATCCAGCTGTAGAAATTTTGCCAGACCAGACTGGAGCCTGGTGCAGCTGCTGGCTCTCTAGGCCACAATCAAACAGTCCAACCCATGCTAGTATGGAAAACAGACGTTAAACAAGGATGATGATTAATTTTGATGTACTTATTAAGTAAATGTTCAATAATTTGATTGTCTAAAAGAACTATGGGGAACCTTTTCCCAAGAAGGGATCCTTCATAAGAGATAGATAATCATGAGGCAGGTCACTTTACTAAAAAGGAAAGATTCCAGGTAATTTTTCATTAAGCATATCATTTAAGCAACCTAAGAGGTTGGAGTTAACCCATGGTTGGTCTAATACCAATAAGGAAACAACTATGTGGTCGTTCGGATGGCTAGAAATGGCAGCTAAATTTGCTTTAAGTCACATTGCAACTAATTTTCTTTTAAGACACATTGAATAATACAGTCCAATAACCAGTGTACCAACAAAATCAAAATCCAAAGTAGGATAGTCAAGAATGGAATACTTTTTCAATGAGGGGTGATATGGGGTTACCTACACATTTACTCGTCTTCTATAGTCAGAGATATTATGCTAACCTATACAGCTGGAGAAGCACAAGTTCTCTCTCCAGACATTGAGTAACAAAGATGTTCAAGTTGAACATTAGCAATAGTAACTTTACCAGTCTGGAGTACCTTGAATTACATACATTAAAGATGAGAAACAGACATGACTGCATAGTTAAGAAGTTCACCTCTCCAACCACTTGGTTTTAGGTTCAGTCCTACTGCATGGAACCTTGAGGGTCTTCTTGAATATAGCTCCCCAGCTGACTAATGCCTTGTGGGTGTGTTTTGTTGATGGAAACAGAGAAGCATGCCATGTGTAAGTTTACTTAAATAAATGTGTGTGCCCATGTATGCATTTGTGTGCATACACATGCATGCACGTACACGTGTTGATCCATTTTCGCCATAGTGTGGCTTATAGGGCCGGTTTCCCAGTTCCATGTGTAGGGGTTCCCCACCTTGACGGGACACTAGTCCATCACAGGTGAGCTGCTAGATGCAGCAGGAAAGAGAGAAGTGAGAGAAAGTTGTGGCAGACAAACACAGCAGGGTTCGCCACCACTCCCTGCCGGAGCCAAGTGGAACAAAGGTGTTTTTTGCTCAATAAACACACACAATGCCCGGTCTGAGAATCGAAACCATGACCCAATGACCGCAAGTCTGCTGCCCAAACCACTGGGCCATTGTGCCTCCATGTACACATGTAAGCATATATATGTTTATACTTGCACTTCTCAAACATTACTGAGTTACAAGCCATGATGTTATCATTTTCCCCAATCAACAAATCAACTGCTAACTTCATGCCCTCAAAGACATATGGAATATTTGAATAAACAAATGATTAGGGAGAGAAACAGATAGATAATTAGTGAAAAAAAAAGGCTTCTTGACTGTTAAACAATGCCTTCACATATTACATTTATCAAATCCATGCTTGCATGGAAAAATGGAAGTAAAAACTAAAATTCCCTTAATGAATGAATGAAGGAAAATGCTATAATTTGTCTTTTTACTTCATTTATATTTTATTCACTGATATTCAAAGCCATCCTCTATATTATTAATGCCTTCTATTAACCTTTGCTGAACCTATTTCTGGCAACATTAGACTAACAGCATCTCTATTGATTTATTTAAAAGTCATATCTACTGCATGTTTAAGCTGCTGCTGCTGTGGCTGTTTAGAAGACAACTTATCAAAAATGTTCTTACACAAAGCTTCAAGGGAATTTTCCCCTCAAGTTATAATTCCCATTAAAAAAAAAATTGAAAAGAAAATAGAAATTTCCAATGTCAAATACGTAAACCGACATAGACAGGTTGAGATGGATCGGTGAGTGGATAGACGTGAGAAAGGTTGGAATAAATAAGAGTTGGAAATTACATGAATGCTGGCAAGATTTTCTTTTAATTGATTAAATTTCATGAAGGTAAATTAGGAAAAAATAAAGCATAAAATAAGCTTTAACTGCACAGTTTTCTTAATAAAAAGAAAAACAGAATTTGATAATTACATTTAGTAATTAATTTAATTTCAAGTGTTCAATCATAGAACAACAAAAGTATGTAATTTCACAAGACTTTTATCGAATACAAAATCATTACATTCTAATATTGTTATTTAAAGGCTGAGCTAACATTGTAACTCAGTGAAAAAAAAAATATTTTTATTCTTTTACACGTTTCAGTCATCTGACTGCGGCCATGCTGGAACACCACCTTTCAGTCAAGCAAATCAACCCCAGAACTTATTCTTTGTAAGCCCAGTACTTATTTTTATCAGTCTCTTTCGCCAAACTGCTAAGTGACGGACGCAAACACACCAGCATCAGTTGTCAAGTGATGGGATGGGCAGACGAATATAGAAACACACACACACATACACATACACATGACTGGCTTCCAGTTTCCACCTACCAAATCCACTCATAAGGCTTTGGTCAGCCTGATGCTATAGTAGAAGACACTTGCCCAAGGTGCCATGCACTGGGATTGAACCTAGAACCATGTGGTCGGTAAGCAAGCTACTTATCACACAGCCACTCCTGCGACTATATAGACGTAGTAAAAATAAAAAGACAAAGCAAGGTTGTTAGATATTCTACAAATACGTTAAGCAGTAGAAGAAAAGCAAAAACAAACCGAAAGAAATAAACAATACAAGTGATATTTGGTAATAAAACTGTAAATGAATCAGTTTTGTTCTTGGCATAAATACAAAAGTGTACGGAGAGTTGAAGAGACAGAGGATTTCAACCAGTGATAAACAATGCTGGTAAGTTGCCAGAAGCTTATAAAAAAAATAGTCAAATGCAATGAAACAAGACACCTTCAAGCCATATTTTGATGGCGACAAACTTAGCCATAAAAGAAACAAGACATTTCTAGAATACAACTTAAATGTCCTTACCACAAACTTCACATGTAACACGTTACATCTTATCTTTTGCTTGTTTCAGAGATTAGATTATGGCCATGCTGGGGCATGGCCTTGAAATAGTTTAGCTGAACAAATCAACCTTAGGTTTTTTTGGAACTTACTCTATCTGTGCCTTTTGTTGACATGCTAAGTTACATAGATGTAAATAAACCAACACTGGTTATCAAGTGTGAGATGTTATTTCTGTCACTTAGGCTCTTCATGTAGAACTAAACAATCACATCTGATTAGATAAAGATCAAGCACCAATTTGGAAGACCACAGAGAAACAGCTCACAAACCGAATCCAAATCACAGATCTGTTGTTTACTGGAATAAAACAAATTTCTTTCAAGGTGTTCAATAGGATTCTTTACAGCATTCTCATTCTCTTAAGTTGAATCCATCCAAGATCAACTTTACCTTTCATCCAGTCAGGGTCAATAAATAAACAATTGTGCGGGCCAGTGGATTGGTAGGCCAAGATCCTTTAAGATATCTGTTCAATCTTTTCGCATTCCAGCAGTAATGTCTATAATACTGGTGCCAAATTTGTATCAGCCCAAGTACATTGCCTTGCCTTAGAATAACATCAATGGGGTGGAGAAAGGAAATTTACTCCCCTACCATTTTCTATGTGACACCAGACACCTGTAATGGTGATTTTTGTATGTGGAACCAGTGAGTTTTCTTTGTGACACCAGCACCAAGTGAGTTTTCTATGGGACACCAGACACCAGCACTGGTGATATTTCTATGTGGCATCAGACACCAGTGATTTTTCTAATTGCTTCTAGCAACAGTGATAGGTCACTAATGCTTTATCATGTGACACCAGTACCGGTGCTTTTTGCATGACACCAACACTATCTACAAGATACCACCACTGGTGCTTTTTAGCATGGGACTCTCAAGGTCACCAAGCACCTTCCAAGACTTTAAAAAGTTAACATTATTTTTATATAGATATCGTTATTTCACATCTTACAAGTCAGAAGCATTATACTCGCGTAAAAAAACATTATTCATTACTATAAAAACTAGATTTAAATTTAATTACAGAGAAAAATTCAATATTTTGTCACACAAACAACATTATAGCACATTGTTCAGATATTAGCTTTTGTCAGATCATTTAATTTACACAAGCAACTGTTTGTGGAGACAATTGAATGAAATTCACTGGAAATGAATAACTAAACCAGTCTTACAACAATTGTATTTGCTAATACAATGTTGTTGTTTTTTCTAATTTATAGAACAAGCACACCAAGTGTCCTATTCAACTGATTTTAACAAAGTAATTTGGAACTTTATATCTTAAGAATGAATATAAAAGAACAACAATAAAATGAAACAGCAGACATGACTGCGATTAAAAGGATCACTTTGCAACCACTTGGTTTCAAGTTCAGTCCCACCTCACAGCACCTTGGGCATCTTATATATATATCATCATCATCATCATCATTTAGCGTCCGTTGTCCA
>JACXVO010000006.1:892665-902964 GCA_015501135.1 Hapalochlaena maculosa
CTCTCTTGAAATTAATTTTATCTGTAACGACATTGTTGACAATAACAACTTTATTGGGTTCCCTTTGCAAACAGAAAACTTTTTGTGATTTTTAAGTGAACTTAGCAGTACATTAATTTAGTCGAGTTTCTTTATGTTTTGGTTTCACTTCACACAGAGAGTGACTTCGTATTTCATTCATCTGTGTCCAATAATATACGTATCAGTCGTATTGTGATTAACAGCTATTATTCCTTGATTAACAGCTATTATGACTATGGGGAGCAGAATAAGAATTTGTGATATATGAATTAGGGAGGAATATTTAACGCTAGCACATTGCTATTTCACCGACGCAAGAGCGACAAAAGTTGAATTTTATCGCTTTCGAATAATTTGAAATTAATGAATAGAATATAATTGTGTTGCCATCATTGTCTCAGTTACACTCTAAGAAATTAAAGTTCAAACTTGAACCGCTAGGGTTTGACACAATAGCAGCACCCCAAAGAGTGCAATTTCTCACATCGTGGATGGGTTCAAAATTGAACCTCTTCCCCTTAGTAGGTTTATTTTTGAACATACAAGGTACAACATTTCACCCATTGGGATGCTACTATTTTGTCAAGCTCTAGAGTTTCAATTTTGAAATTTTATTTCTTATAGAGTACTTTCTGTCTGATTCTTTTTAAGACCCATTTCTACTCTACCACACATATGATCGAAGGTGTTTTGTTTATTCCAGTTAGTGTCAGAAATTGTGTGTATAGGACTAAATAATCAACTCATTTTTCGTTTACAAGAAGGTAGATATGGATTGATTGAGATTTGGCTACCCATTCTCCTAAGATATGCGTCAACTTTGTTTTGTGTAGTACTTTAATAAAGGTTTATACATAGTTACTAGTGACAGTACATTTCATAAGAAGATCCACCGGATTGCAGTTATGCTATTATCATATTGACACATATTGTATGCAGTAGGGGGAAATTAATTAGTGGTGCAATGTAAACAAGGGGTGTAAGCATATGATACTAAATATATTCAGTTATTTCTTTACGTTGTGAGGAGTATTTCTTTCCTTCTAATAATCTTTGCCTTTCACCCTTTCGGAGTCGATTAGTTAAGTACAAGTTACTCATTAGGTTCGATCTAATCGACTTAATGTGTTCGTCTGTCCTGGTTTGTCCCTTCTATGTTTATCCTCCATATGGATAATAACGGAATAATTATTTCTAGTTCGAGAAAATTAGATCTAGTTGAGTATTGGTGTCCAAGCATTAGAGGTACCTCCCCTCAAAAAACTGCTGGCCTTCAGCAAAAATTTGAAATGAACACTTCAGAATTTTATCTCCTGAAACTGAATTATAAATAAGGTGGAGTTGGGATTATGCTCTTATAATTTCTACAGAAATGTATTAACTCTACTGAAATATACTTCTTTTCCGAAAATAATTTACAGCTTTTATTCTTTTGGGCGTTTCAGTCATATGACTGCGACCATGTAAGAGCACAGCCTGTAGCCGAACAGATTGACCCAGAACTTATTCTTTGTAAGCCCAGTGCTTATCTTATCTTATCGAACCACAAACTGAAGGCTACACAAACACACCAGCATCGTTTGTCAAGAGATGGTGAGGGGAGGACAAATACAGACACAGAAACACACACACACACACACATATATTATATATATATACGACGGGCTTCTTCCAGTTCCTGTCTACAAAATCCTCTCACAATGGTTTGGTTGGCCCGAGGCTATAGCATAAGACATTTGTCCAAGGTTCCACGCAGTGTGACTGAACCTGGGACCATGTGGCGTGTAGGCAAACTACTTAAAAAAACACTCACTCCTGCGCCTATAAACATTTACAATCGAGATTGTGAGATTTTGCGCCTCAACTTGCGCTTAACCCTTGATTACTCAATGACTCTGTTTATTTTATTTTTTTTTTTTCCTATCTGAGCACAACCTATGGGCATTTCAGCAGCACCCAATGACACTATAGTATTATTTTATTTTTCTGACTTGTGCTTTCTGCCAATTAAGAATACTTCCTATAGAAATCACTGAACGAAATCGTCGGAAACAAGTTGCAAGCACGAGCGCGATACAACGTCCATTAAATCGAAGTCTCCCTGACATGGCTTCACATTTCTGAATTATCTGTTACAGTATACGTAATATTTGCGGCCTCGCTTTGTAATTGACAACTAAACTAATTTGTGCTCAAATTACAGATATTTTATTTACTTTCATCTTTATTTTTTCCCAAAACGAACATTGAACTATCAAAAGGATATTGAGCAAAATGGTAGCAATATCATTCTGAAAGTTCTGAGAAGCATACACAATCATAGTGATATGATAATTACCTTCGTTAATATGTGTATATTTACTGTATTGGAGTAGAATTAGAACAAAGATCTTAAGATCTCCTCTTGATCAATAGCAAAGAGAAAAAAGACAAATTATTACAGATTCGATAAATAAAATTAATCATTCTTTATCAAAGAAACCAAATTCTGTTTAACTATCCTTTGTCAGCTGACCGGAAAGAATCTAATATAAATTGCGTTAGTTTACGTCTACAGTTTAAATTTCCTTCTGTCGCCCACTTCCCAGCTTCCCAACTACATTGCTAATTTAAATGTTATCTTATTTCTTTATTTTTTATATTTGATTGTTTTGTTAATGATGATTTATAGTTTTAGTCTTCAAATATTTTTTCTTCTTTTCTGTGAGTGTTTTTAATGGAGGTAGCTAACATACAATTAATTAGAATGTCAATGTTAGCATAGATCATTTGATTGGGTGTTTCAGCTTGCAGAATTTCCGTATTTCTATTTTTGTTAAAATACGAAATTACCAGACTAGAAAAAGAATACGTAATGATCTTTGAGAAACATTAACAAGGAAGATGTTTTGCGAAATATATAGAAAGTTTTATTAAAGACATTACCGCATTTTTTTTCTTCGCGAATCCAAATCATGTTTCCAGCAACTTTGTATTCGTTACTTATCAGTACATATAAATATTTGATTGCAACTGTTAGTAGAGAGGATAAAATCTGGTACAGGTTAATACTTAATAATAGCTTCGAAGACTGCTTAAAATTTGATATGAAAAACGGGTTAATATTCATGTTAATAAATGGGAATTGACAAAAACAAGTACGGAAAATATTTGCAATAGGTGCCTAAAATATGTTAAGGATTCAGAATCAAAACGATACAGTAAACTTAAGCCTTATGCATATCAATTATCTCTAAAAGTTATTTACAAATAACAGAATTTATATTTCTAACGTTAGTCTCGTTATCTACATGACGGCACATGAAATACAAGCCAAACCTAAAGTTTAGTTACATGAAATAATGCCTGCCAATCGTACAATAAATGTGGTCAAACTATTAGAAATCTAAAGATATTCTTCCTTTTTGTACAGATAACCATGAAACTAAACTGAAATGACAAATATGTAAAAGTTCTATTAAAAGTAACAGATCATGAACTGGGTTTAAAGTGCCGCTTTATTTTTGGCTCATTAACAAGGTATGGCAACACTTATTAGCGAACTGACTTCCAATATATATCTAATATTTTTAATATATAAATGTATGCATATTTGGAGCGGCTGGAAGAGCCTTATCCAAATTTTACCCCTGCGGACGTATGGTTTCAGTGGTACTGATCAGATTGAAGAGGTATTAGGGAAGAAATATCAACAGAAACACACAAACATGCACCCCCCACACATAAAAACACACATATACATTCACACACATATATATATCTGTGTGCCTGTATGTATGCATGCATGTATGTATGTATGTATGTATGTATGTATGTATGCGTGTGTGTGTGTATGTGTATAGAATTTATTAGGCTAAATTATATTATATTATAAAGTGTTTCGGTTCGAAGCGATTCTAGTTTGTTTATAAATGTGAAGTAGAACTTATTGTGAGGATTATACGAGTGATGTACAAGATAGAAAGGAGGAGTAAATTATGTGAGAATAATAGTGAGAATGATAGTAGCTAAGAGAAAAACAGTAGAGGAAAACTGAGAGAAAAAAGGATGAGTGAGAAAGAGAACATGGAAAAAGACAGGTTAAGAGAATGACAGAAATTGATGATCAAAGGGGGAAGAAACATACTATTACAGAAACTAAAAGAATGGGAGAGAGAAAGAAAGTAGAGCTTTGCAGATAATGTCAGTGAGAGAAAACGAAAGTAGAAATGAAAATGTAGATACAACGATAACAAATCAATAAAGAGTTCTAGAGGAGTACAACTAAAATAGTAGGAAGAAAGGGAAAAGATGGTATGAGTATTCCATAGTCAAAAAAGGGAGATTGAAAAGAAGAAAATATGAGGAAATATAAATTTAACCACAAAATATCTTATTTCATTTTTGTTTTTTATTAGGGTTCTCTTTTACAGGTAACTGAACATTTCGGTATTGTCTGTGGATTTTCAGATGAATCAATAAAGGATAAAATTATAAGATAGAAATGCATACAATATAATTAAAGGAAAGAGACTCTAAAGACGTTTTCAAAGCAAGTAAATTATGAGAGATATTTTCAAATATAATTTTGGCTAAAAATAATAGATAACAAAAAGAGTAATGTTTTATATCAAGGAATGCACAGTATTTGAAATTTGATAATCGAAAAATCAATAACTATTCTATATAAGATATGTTATGTTCCAAATTCAATCCATATCACTCACTCCTCATTCGCTCTCTATTCTCAAACTATATAACTTCATGTTTGTCCTTATCTTCTCTCACCCCCTCCCCCTTCTCTCATCTATTTATCTCTCTCTCTATATATATATATATATTTTTTTTTTTCCTCTTTACTCTTTACTATCTATATCAGATTCTCTTTCCATTATATTTTCTTCCCAGATCACTCCGTATTTGCACATTATATCTCTTCCCACTAGTCTCGCTGTGATTTATACTTTCTAATTATATCACTCGCTTCCTCCGTTTTCCTATCGTTATCCCTGCATATTTACACTTTTCTATCTACATAATTCTATCCTCACAATACTTCAAGAAATATTATTTCAGACACTTTAACGTTTCTTGTACATTTACATGTAAGAAACTATATAATCCTTTATAACAACGGTTCGAAAACCAGATCGGAAAACGAAGAAAAATTTAGTTGAAAAATATAACAGCCATTCCAATGTATTTAATGCTCGAATACTTAAATGGATTTCTTTTAAAATCCTAACTAAAAAGTGATGGAAGAAGTTCTTGAGAGCATTAATGAAACGTGTTATACAGATTTAGGTTGAAGATGCGGATGTAGGTCATACCCTAGTTAAAGAAAAAGCCAGCAGTTTCAGGGGAGGGAGAGCAGTGGATTATATCAGTGCTCAACTAGTATCTATTTTATCTACCCTCAAAAGGATGATGAGATAATGTTGGCCTGGGCGGAATTTGAAAACAGAGTGTAAAGACGGTCGAAATGATGCGATGTGATTTGCCCAGCGCGCTATCAGTCCTGCCAGCTCATTGCCTTTATAACCCATAATTAATAAGATCTAATAAACAAGCGATCATGGCTTTGGACACTTGAACTATTTGTATTATAAACAACGACAAGATATAAATGCCATTTCACTCACTTCAAGTTTATTGGATGTTAAATTCTTACAAAGGAAGTAAATGGATGTGAAGCTAAACAATATGGCGTTCATTCTTTTTCTAAAGTGAAAAGGCTTGTTATATTTGTATGCAAGTGGAATTTTCCATCGTTTCAGATATATTTCTATAAATTAAGAGAGAATTCGAAGATATCGCTCTATTTCCCATTTGACAAGTAGAGTTACTTGTTAACACCATGAATCATATATTTCCTTTATATCTATCTACGTTTGTCTTTTTAATATAGTTGTAAAGCTCTCCATTCGGTTCTGTTTTCCCGGAACGTTGTCAAAGTCTAATATACATGAAAGCTATTTAATCCTCATTAATGAATAACTATTCTTCTTAGTTACTGATTTTTACAATTTTTTCCGACATTTCACTCGTGAAGTTGTCAATCTTTACACATTTGTAATTGCTGTTGATACTTCTGATGCCGTTACTGTTAATGTTATTCGTGCTGTTGTTGCTACTTTTATTGTTCTTGCCGCTGCTGTCGTTATTCTGTCATCTCCTGCTGCGAAACCAATTTCTTTACATTGTGAATTCACTGTATAAAAGGAATCCCTTTTCTATCTTTTCTATCTTGAATTTCGCTCTCCTATGTCAGTTTAAATAAATTGTATTGTTATCCTTCAGATCTACCGAAGTGGAGTTGAATGGAAAGGAAATGTTGAGAAAGTATATGGCAAATTATACAGTACATGGCCTTGTGTAACTCAGAACCTGTGATAGCACTTAGGGTAAGTGAAGATTAACATAGGATATATAGAGCTATCTGCAATTTTCATGTGGCGAAGTTTATGAACCTTTGGTTCAAACACGAAAATATTCGCAGAGAAAGCAATTTTTGATCTTATATCAAGAATAAGTTTTCGTAAAATAGATACTGTCAAATCAGATCAAATCAAATCAAAGTTTATTGGCGGAAAAAGTTACAAACTTAGAAGAACCATGTAAAAAGAAGAGAAAAACATAATAATAATAATAATAATAATAATAATAATAATAATAATAATAATAATAATAATAATAATAATAATAATAATAACAACAATAATTAGAGTAAATTGGGAAAATGTTTTTGACAGCAGGCATCAAGACCGGTTTTGAATTGGCTAAACGTGGTTCACGATCTCCGAGGAAAGTTTATTCCATGGGCCTGAGATGGGAACATAAAAACCGCCTTCCGCCGGTTTAGTCGATGCTAATTACCAATAAATGCCTAGTTAATTTATCTGTTGATCGAGTTATTTATTTGATTAGCATGGAAGTGGTTGAGTATACCTCGATAAAGTACCTTAAACTTAATTCTCAGCATGATATAGCCAGAGAAACCTGTAAATTAGGGTAAGTTTTAGTCACCCCGAGATTATTTAACAGTTCTCGTCTACCAAATTTCAAGTCAAGTTCATAAACCTTTGGTCGACAGAAGACACTTTGTCATAATGTTGAATAATAAATCGGCCCAAACACATTTTGTTCGCTAGGAAGCGAACTACTAAATCAAGTATCCAGTACAAAAAGCAATATATTTTGTTATTCATTTTATTGATAGATCAGTGTGACATTAACCCGTTCAAGGCTTATATGGTTGTGTCTCATTTTAAATGGTTTCATTTTGAGCTTAGCTCATAACCTCATAGTATTGCATTCTCCTTGACTGACAAATCTTAAATCTTATATCTATATGAGAATGTGTGACTGATTACTGTTGAGTAGAAAAAAAACTGTTTATAAGTTTCAGTGGAATTTCGCTCATGGTTAGAATACCTATATTTGGCATATGGGTGATCAAATGTTCTCCAGGCAAGGCTAAACCACCTTTACGTTGAATTATCTTTATACCTACACTTTATGTTTTTGACTGTTTAATTGACCAGGCTGTAATTTGATGTGGATTTTACTGTTATTTTTAGTAGAGCACTTGACCATTTAAAGTTCCCATCATATACAATAACAATACCACTGAGAAGAGCCTGGGAGGCAAAAAGTCGTTTTCATCATAATTATATGGCATTATATCAAATGTTTCCTTGGTATAGTTTTATAGGTTTATTTTGGACACGTGTTGAAAGAAAAAGCTTGAAAGTCAATATTTCCTATTAGTAAATATATATTGACTAATCTAGAGAACTATAGTTAATGAGACAACTTCGTTCAATCAATCGCACTACTTCTTTTTTTAAACTACTAATGATACAGTAGGAGAATCTAATCCCAAATATGTTTATAGAATGAAATGAATCGTTGACGCTCTCGGCTAAAATAATTTTCATAACAGACCAGTTGACTCAGATATGACCCAGAGTTAAGCATCAATAACAACACAAACAGGAATTGTGTGCATGTTAAAAATGAAGTAGTATACTGGATTGATTAGATTTCTACTATAACCAACATTTTGCAATATGAGTTTGTTTACATGATTTTGTAATTCTATAACCCGTCCATAAAAACAATTTGCTTAAAACAGGTTGAGTAATGATGCACATACTGCGGCAAGGCTGATACAATTTTGTTTAGTATATCGTTTAATGGAAATAAAATCTAAATGGTTGATAACCTATGGAGATAAAATGCGCATAGTATTATAAACTAAGCTTGTACTCACGGGAAATTATCAATGCTGTTAAATGATATCAAATTTTGCTTGAGGGTTCGAGAAAGGTCTGTACATACATATTCCAAGGTTAGCGTATAGAAATCGTGGTAACACTGGCAAAACTGGACAATAAATATAAAAAATCCGGCTACAAGAGAGCATGATGCTGGGATGCCTCCTACTATAGTAGAGATACGGTTGAAGGTACTCCATCATCGACGATACCATGATGGTATCCTGATATAGTTAATGCTAAAAATGAGGAGAGGTTTTCCGTGTGATGTATGATAGCTCAGTGGAATTGTTATGAATTCAATTTACAACCTTGGGAAGGCGATTATATGAGGCTAAATATAAACGTTTCTAAAATTTTCAACGATAAATCATGTGAGTAGTTTAGTAGAGGGAAACCGAAACCCTACTGGATCTGTGCTTGTGTGTGTGGTGTACATTTTTCTGTTGTAACTATCCCCAACCACTTGCTAACTCTTATTAAGCCGTTTAATTCCCCATAACTTAATGAGCCGGATAAAATCATTCCCAGTCTTAAATTGTTACGTAATGGGGTGAATTTGTTCGACAAATACTTTTGAAGGTCAAACCCCAGCATCTCTGCAGTTTAGTGTTTGCAAAAAGTGAAAGATAACAAAGAAAATTCCAAAGAGACCAAAACTAAGAAAAAAAACACCACAGAATAAGCGGTAAAAAGTTAATAGGGAAACTTGTTACATATAAGTACCTGATAAAGCTGAACATTTTGGAAATAAATGAAAGAGAATGCCGGCAATGGCTCAAGGGCAAGAGAATGATAATGACACACAATATGGCAGTCCTCGACCCAATGTTCTGTCTGCTAAGTTATCATCAGACATTCGACAAGCATGGTAGAAACATGTTGCACATTCAATTCAGCCGTTAGGATTGCCTGCACAAACTCATACGACAGACGAACAAAATCAGTAATGTAACTGATTGTCCCCCGATATTTCTCATAAACAAGCTGAGGAATTTTCTCCACATCCGGAAGGGACGATCATGGAAGGTTTTCCAGATCACTTAACTTTCATTGAGGTTCTTTCATTTGTGAAGCGACTGGTACACCTCGAACATGCATACGACCCATTGTCTCGTCGCTGTAAGCTAACCGAAGAATGTTCAATGTTCAATGTCCCAAGTTAAGCGCAAAATTTCATTTTGGCTCTTTCTTACAGCGTGTTGTCCATGACAAAATTACAGACTATAATATACACGTGATCACAAAAACATTTATAACTTCTGAAGTGAAAACAACAATGTCACTTGACATACTACATCATGAAAGTCTCCGTTAGCTTTCACTGCGCATGCGACCATGTGATGCTTTCTGTTGGTGCATTATAGAACTAGTTGGGTAACTTTTCGATAGATGAAATGTAAGACAGTTCATAATTGTATATCAGCTAGCTCATGCTAAAAAAACTACGTGTATATTAGCAAAGTTTCAGACTTCCACATATAGAAATTCATACTAGTATTAAGTAATAAGATGATATGTGGTATAAACATACTAGAGAATCGGATCACGAACAACAACATATAGACAATACTTCGTGACCTGTCAAATGGTGTGCGCAGGGGCTCGAAGGATTTTCAGTTGCACATCGTTATCAAGAGCTATGATGAAGGATAGATCCAAATAATTGAGGTATCCGTCTTAACTCACAAATAATGTATTTCTAATACAAATGGAAAAATATTGAAAAATCTCGAAATAGAGATAATAAAAATGCTGGCGAGCGGAAATAAAGCAATTCCCCACGAATCATTCTTAATGAAGTTATATTCTTTTATTCTTTTACGTGCTTCAGTCATCTGACTGCAGCCCTGCTGGAGCACTGCCTTTAGTCGAACACATCGACACCAGAACTTATTTTATCTGTCTCTTTTGCCGAACCGCTAAGTGACGGGGACACAAAAATACCAGCATCGGATGTCAAGCGATAGTGGGGGGTACAAATACAGATACAGAAACACAGAGAAAGAATATATATATA
>JACXVO010000018.1:1214488-1234455 GCA_015501135.1 Hapalochlaena maculosa
GCAGGAGCACCACCTTCAATCGACATGTCAACCCTAAGATTTCTTTGTAGCCCAGTATTTATTTTGTCAGCTCCTTTTGCTGAACTGCTAGGTGGCAGGGACACAAACACACCAGCATCGGTCGCCAAGTGGCAGGGGAGGACAAATACACACACACACATATATATACACACACGATGGATTTCTTCCAGTTTCCGTCTACTAAATCCACTCACAACACTTTGGTCAGTCTGATGCTATAGTAGAAGACACTTGCCCATGGTGCCATGCAGTGCGACTGAACCCAGAACCGTGTGGTTGGTAAGCAAGCTACTTGCCACACAGCCACTCCTGCGTCTGTATTGAATAAAGAAACAGAACTTACTATTTCAGGAGGGACAAATATTTTTTTCTTTTATCTTGACAATTATTTCTAACATATTTAATGTTACGTATTTAACTGGCTTTTTTTTTTTAAATCAGATGTCGACCTTGAGTGAGTTCTAATTGAGGCAAACCTATAACCATGTGCTACCCCAACCCCACTATTTTCTTTGAATGAAGGTTAAGTGCAACTTGAGAGATTCGTCTGTTTCCAGCAGGTTTGAGATCTTTCAGTAGCTGAGATGGGAGAAGTAGCTTAATTCAACGACATCACTGCTGATGTCATCAGTTATCAGAACGATAGAGTGTGTACAAGGATGGGTTGGTGAAACAATGTTACTTATAAATATTCTGTGTCACACAGCTAGCAGCAGATAATGATTTCATGGACATTTACATTGCACTGTCCCTCAGGTTGTCTTCTACGATAGCCCTAGGCTGACCAAGGACTTATGAATGGATTTAGCAGAGGGAAACTGGTAGAAATCCCTTGCATGTGTACACGAGGGGTGCTGAAAAGTTCCTGCCTTTGGGTAAAAGAAAGTATTAGGAGGATCAGTTAATTTTATTCAACATATTCTCCTCTCAGATTCAAATACATCTGTGTGATTCCCCACTACTGCCACCATCACGACAACTGGTGTTGATTTGTTTACATCCCCATAGCTTAGTGGTTTAGCGAAATAGCTGATAGAATAAGTACCAAGCTTTACAAAATACAGAAGCCAATTCATTTGATAAAATCTCTCAAGGTGGTGCCACAAGGCTACAGTTCAATGACTGAAAGAATATATGTGTGTATGTGTGTGTGTGTGTGTGTGTATCTGTATGTATGTATGTTCATACATTTTCATCATTGTTCTAACATCCATTTTATCATGCCTTCATGAGTCAGTGAAAATTCACTGAAGTCATATTTTCCTAAAGATTTGCTGCTTTTGTTGTCACTAGTTCCCAGCTGTTTCAAAGTAAGCGGACATTTCCTCTGATCTTTTAAGCATGAACAGCACAGCGTAATGGAAGAAAATGACACTACTGGTATGATAATGTTTGTTTGCAATCAACCAACATGGGACATGGAGACAAAGAGACCCAAATACACAGCAGGCTTCTTTTAGTTTTTATCTACCAAATTCATAGACAAAACTAAGACTGGTCTATGGTTATAGGTGAAACTGAAGCCAAAACAATGTAGGTGCAAAACAAACTTCTTAACCATATAGGCATGCATGCACCTATATACTCTTTCATACACAAACATAAATGCATATAACAAATTTTCATACAGTTTTTGTCTACGGAATTCCACTCACACTCTTGTTACTACTTTAACTATTAACCAGACAGCCACCCCCTAAAGAATACAACCCTTTTAATGTAAACATGAAAAGTAATATTTTAATTCTACCACTTTATATACTATACATATTTACATTAGAAAATGCTGATGTGTGTGCATGCATACTGTAAAACAATGCTGAATGATAAGTATTCATCTAACCCATGTTGGCATAGAAAAATGGTTGTAAAATAAACAAAGAAGCAAATATGACAGGCCAGAGTGAGAACAATTACATTCAAACATATACATCCAACCACATGTGTGTGTGTGTGTGTATATACACACCCACATATATATATATATGTGTGTGTGTGTGTATATACACACACATTTATATATACATACACATATGCTGCATCATTTATGTCAGGCTGCATTATCTCTCCTTACAACAACATCCACTTTGTATTTTTAACTCAAAGATCAATGAAATAAGCGACCAAGTCAACATAATCAATTAAAACGTTTGAAGACGCCGCCCCAGCACAGTCACGGTCCAATGAATGAAACTAACAAAAGCAAACGGATATATGCACGGAATTTATTGAAGAATAGAACTAGGGTGTTTCTGCTTTAAACCAAGAGCAGCTATCGAGAAAAATTATGTCAATAGTCTTGTGAGTCTTATATTGTAGCTGAAGGTAAGGCTGGATTAAAATTAATAAAACACAGGAGGTCAGCATTTGGAAGTAATAGTTTGTGGGTGCACTAGAGGATGTGATAGATATGGTCACAGAAGCAACCACGCAGGCAACACTGTTACATTAATGAAACAAGTACTGCAATGTTTGCATATGATGCAGTATAGAATATCGATATATGAACAAATTGATACTTTGGGTGATTTATTACAAGAATGGGGGATCAGCGATTGCTGTAGCATATGTGGCAAGCTGAATTGAAAGTACTAACTTGCTGGATGCGCTGCAGACAAGTTTAGAGGTAGTAATGGCTCAGAGAAAAGAAACTGGAAGTTGCAGGAAAGATAAGAAATAGTTATGTGGTAGCACATATATGCAAAGATTAAGTCCCTGACTTTTCCTGCCATTCTCCATGTGTGCAAGATCTCATGCGTTAGTGAGAAAGATTGTTCTCAATCAAAGGTTTTTGCTAAAAATATTGCAAGCACCATTTCCACTTGAGAAACTAATAGAAAGTTTCACAATAAATATCTATGCTAATATAGACTATCACTACTATTTTGAATGCTTGGGTTCAGTTTTATTTTAAAAAATACACAAACACACACATTTTATATATATATATATATATATATATATAGGAGCAAGAGTGGCTGTGTGGTAAGTAGCTTGCTTACAAAACATATGGTTCCGAGTTCAGTTCTACTGCGTGGCACTTTGGGCAAATGTCTTCTACTATAACCTCGGGCTGAACAATGCCTTGTGAGTGGATTTGGTAGACGGAAATAGGAAGAAGCCCATCGTGTGTGTGTGTGTGTGTATATATATATATATATATATATATATATATATAGGTGCAGGATTGGTCTTGTGGTAAGTAGTTTGTCAACCAGCCACATGGTCCAGGGTTCAGTCCCACTACATGGAAACTTGGGCAAGTGTCTTCTACTATAGCCTCAGGCCGACCAAAGCCTTGTGAGTGGATTTGGTAGACGGAAACTGGAAGAAGCCCGTCGTATATATGTATATATATATATTCTTAATGTGTGTTTTTGTGTCTGTCTCCCCACCATCGCTTGACAACTGATGCTGGTGTGTTTGTGTCCCCGTCACTTAGCGGTTCGGCAAAGAGACCAATAGAATAAGTACTGGGCTTACAAAGAATAAGTTCTGGGGTCGATGTGTTCGACTAAAGGCGGTGTTCCAGCATGGCCGCAGTCAAATGACTGAAACACGTAAAAGAATATATATATATATATATATGTGTGTGTGTGTTTCTATGAATTTGTCTCCCCACCATCGCTTGACTGATGTTGGCATGTTTGTGTTCCCGTCACTTAGCGGTTTGGCAAAAGAGACCGATAAAAAGTAATGGGCTTACAAAGAATAAGTTCTGGGATCGATCTGTTCAACTAAAGGTGCTCCAGCATGACCACAGTCAACTGCCTGAAACGCGCAAAAGAATAAAATTTATGAAATGAACCAATGCCGCCTGACTGGTTCTCCATGCCAGTGACATGTAAAAAGTACCCACTATACTTTCAGAGTGGTTGGTATTATGAAGGCTATTCAGGTGTAAAAACCTTGCCAGATCACACTGGAGCATGATGCAGCCTCAGTCAAATCATCCAACCCATGCCAGCATGGAAAGTGGATGTTACATAGGTAATCCAAATGCACACACCTATATGCACCGTACATTCCTATCCACCCCCCACCCCCATGCTATTTAGTTACATATATATGTTCAGTAATTTATTCAGAACGACTTGCAAATTCTCAGAAAATAATAAACCCTGCCGAGCAAGATAGTGTGACTTTAGATAGAATAAAAAAAAAGTTGATTTATTACACATCCATTGAAAAGATTTCATGAGAAAAAAAAAAACATTGCATTTCTAAAAATACTGAACTTCCTGGTACTTTTAAGTATAGTTATACATACAATGTTTCAATGATAAATAGAATGTATTTTCAGGAAGTTGTAAACAATTTTGAATATCAGAACTTAAATTCAGATATATGTAAGGTTTCAAATTTGTTTCAGAATCAGCTACTGGGACAATTGTTCCATTGATAATAGTTTTGACTACTACAACAATTTCTTGTGTCTTCCTCCTTTCTCAACCTGAGACATTAAAACTAAATCCTATCCCACTAATCACAGCTTCCTAGTTCGGTCTTGTGACTTAACAAATACTTATCTGTTTGTACAATCAGGCAAAATGGACAAAGTGTACTTCATTTTTGTCTTTCGCTCTCATAGGGCCAATAAAATAAAGCATTAATGAAGTACTAGGGTCAACTAAATCTAGTATACTCCTCTCCAAATTTGATGTTTAGTGTTTATGTCAGAAACTGTGGTAAATGGCAGTAGCTTGGAGAATTGATAGAAGAGCAAATTAAAGGTCTTTCAAAGCTAAGGTTCCTCTCGGTTGATATAGGTCAATAAAATACCAACTAATTATAGGAGTAGATTCAATCAAGCTATTATTAATCTTTTAGTATTTATAGTCTGGCCATATCAAGCCCAAATATTCTGTCTATTGTGTGTTCAAACCAACAGGATCTGGCCTCTTACACCTAAGCTACAATGCCTTTATATAAATAAACAATCACATCACTGAGACCTTAACTCATTTCCTATGGCAAGCTGCTGGCATCTGCTTGGTCTATCTTACCGATCCCTATGGAAAGCTTGTACCAATGGTTTTGATGTCACTTTTAAAACATAGGGAATCCCGCAGTTTGTCATTTTCCCCAAAAGTATTCTGTACAAATGTGACATTTCTCTAAACAAGCATTCCGTAGGGAATGAGTTAAAGCTACAAAACCATGCAAACAAGTTAGCATCACATTTGACAGAGTGACCTGAATGCAAAATGGTCTAAGCAGAAAGCAAAAGTGATGAAATGTTGATCAACATCTTATAGTACTTACCCTCATCATCAATATTAAGGTAAATGCGATGCACTGTTAGAAACACTTGGTGATTTTCTTCAGTAGATTTTATCCAACACTGTTGCAAGATACTAGTAATATACTGAGGTCAATTTAATCAGCTCCACATCACCCCATGAAACCAATGGCACTGCACCACTATATTCAAGTCAGCAGTGTCACATTGGCAGTAAAGTGTTAGGATTTGCGTTTCATAATCTTTAGTTATCTGATTGGGAGTCAACTTATCCTAGAATTTTTCTGAGGTTGATATGTCCCAGTAATAAACTGGGCATAGTTTCAACCCCCACTTACAAATTTAGGACATTTTACCAATGTAAAATAACACAATTTGTAGAAAAATGGTAGACGAAGGAAGAACACTAACACTTTTCAGGGTCTTACTTTTGGTTTAAATTCAAATACATTAAGGCACTGCATTTGTGTCCTCCAATCTAAATGACAACAGTAATATCATGGCATACCTGAAACTCAAGCCAAAAATGCACTTCCACTGAACTATAATAACGATAGTGTTATTACAATTAGACTACCAGCATAACATGATGTGAATGACTAAGTTATCAGTCACCATAACAAGCATGAAAGCCTATCATCATGACAACACCCCATTATTTTGCTTTCATATATATGACACTAATGCTCTTTCAAAAACAAAACTAAAAGGAAGATATGTCAAACTTACCACCCCACCCCGCCCTTTCATGACTTCACACCTGAAGAAATATAACTAAGTTTGATCTTGAAATAATCATTAATTTGCATAAGTTAAGTAAAATACACAACATTTTCTTTATTTTGTATATTAAGCTAGTATTTGAACTATAAACTTTAAAAATTCATATACTAAATGACTGAAGGTTTTAATTTAATTATCAATACTTTAAAACAAGTTTGTATTATAGAGTTAAGGGTAGACAGGCAGATTTAGCTTAAAAAAAGAAAGATGAATAGCCTTGCTTCATTGACAGAAATAGTTCTTTGTGTAATAGGTGAGGGTGTTTTTCTCTTCCTTATTCACTTGTTTGAGGAAAGCCAAAATCAGAGCTCTTATGTGTTCCAAAATACCTAGGACAATAAGATTAAGTAACATTAGCTTGGGCACAAGGGCAGAAATTTCATGAGAACGCCAGATTTATTTGTTTTGAATATATCTTGGATCATGTCTTTAGTGATTAACAGTGCTGTTGGTTATAAGTTTGAAATGGGCAAGCCAAACTAGAATAACCACAATGGTTAATCTATTTTACTGATCCCAGAAGGATGACAAGTGAACTGGAATGACAACAACTGCTCGTTTAATGATACTTGAAGAACAATAGGTAAACTAGAATGATGACTGTTAGCTTATTTTATTGATTCTAGAAGGATGAGTTAAAGTGAAATAACTACAACTGCTAGTTTATAGAACTGGGTAAGATGGCATGTCAAGTCTGCTGTAATGTGATTTGAACAGAGAATATAAAGAAACTTTAAACTAAATAACGATTTCTAACAAAAGTAGAAATATTAGTGAATAAATAAGAGGCAAAGTTACTACAGAGATTTGAACTAAGAGTATGATGAAGATCTGCTGTCCCCTTCTCCTTATCAAACTTAGTAACTAGGGTAAAACTTTTGACTGGTACTTTTATTTTACTGACTTTGAAAGAATTGAAAGGCAAGTTAACCCCATAGAATTTAAAATCAGAACATAAAACTGGAAGAAAAACCACTAAGCATTTTGCTTGGTACACTAACAGTTCTGCCAGCCTGTTACAAAACAATAAAAAGAACTTTATGCTATTTGATATTTGCTTCATTCAAAGCAGATAACAGACAGAAATGCTACAGCCTAGTAGGTTATTAAAAAAAAAAAAAAAAGACAACTGACCGAATTGATGTCGTTAGATTATTGCTACACATTTTACTAATGGTGTCCAGAAGGGCACCATCAGTGAAATAAAAGGTATAGCTCATGCTAACTAGATTTAAACTTGGAACAGGAAAAAACTATTGTTATTGAAGCAGAGTGGCAGAATCGTCAGAGCATTAGAAAATCTTAAGTCAACTTTGCTTTTGTCCCTAACCCTAGACTTCAAATTTGTTGGTCGGCCAGAGGCTTAAATTGGAAATTATAAGTGCCACTGAAACTATACTAAGGTGGTGGTGAATTTGCAGACTCAGAAAAACTATTAGACTAAACATTAGACTGTATTATATCCCTCTGCAGTAGAATTCAAAACTTGTTAAAGACAATTTTATTGCTCATTCTTTTCAGAGTTGATAAAATATTCCCAGTCAAGTACTGGGAATGTTAACTTCGCTAGAATTTACAGCATTTTGTCTACATTATGAATTCTTGTGCATACATGACAGAGCATAAGCACCCTGAGAGGAAAGTAGGACACAAGAAGCATCAGATGTGATATGCAAGAGACGACTGCTCTGGTATGAACAATGTGTTGCATATGGATGAGGACAGCTGTGTGAAAAAGTGCCACACCCTAACAGTAGAGGGATCTCATGAAAGAGGTGGACCCAGGAAGACCTGGGATGGGGTAGTGAGGCAAGACCTTTAAACATTGGGCCTCATGGAGATGATGATGAATGACAGAAATCTTTGGAGATATGCTGTGCTTGAGAAGACCTGTTGAGTCAAGAGAAATCATTGTGGTCAATGCCAGTAACACCTGACTGGCTCCAATGTCAGTGGTGTATGTAAAAAACATCATTCAAGCATTGGTGATAGCTGCCTGACTGGCTCCTGTGTTGGTGGAACATAAGCATCATTCGAGCATAACCATTGCTTGTGTTGCCTGACTGGCTCCTGTGTTGGTGGAACATAAAAAGCATCATTCGAGCATAACCATTGCTAGTGCTGCCTGATTGGCTCCGATGCTGGTGGAACATAAAAAAGCATCATTCAAGCATGACCATTGCCAGTACCACCTCACTGGCCCTTGTGCTGGTAGATTGTAAAAAGCACCCACTACATTCTCAAATAGGTTTGCATTAGGAAAGGCATCCAGTTGTAGGAACACTGCCAGACCAGATTGAAGACTGGTACAGCCTCTGGCTTACCAGGCCTCAGTCAAATCATCCAACCCAAGCCAGGATGGAAAGATGTTAAATGACAATGACGATGGTGAGGATATATATATGTACGTGTGTGTGTGAGAGCAAAAAGTATGCTAATATAAATTCAACTTTAGGATCTTGCTCTCTTCAACATTTGAACCAAAAGGAGGTTTGTCGACACACTAAATGTACATGTGTGTGGCAGTACAAGATAATCTAATGTTTCAAAGCTCAAAATAGTTTTGCTATGACTTGGACCAAAGCTAACAAAACAGGTCGATACAGTTAAAAATTTACATTAAGCAGTCGTGTGCACACAAAGAATCTAAGACTCTTTATGAATCTTAGAAGATTTAAGAGCATCTTATTTGACTGCTCAAGCTGCATAAAATAGCAGTCAAATTTCTTTCGTGCCACACTTAAGACTAGAGTGGAATGATTATGGCTGGAATGCCTTTGACCTTAAATCTCTGGGACAAAGCAACAAGGTTTAATAATAAGTCCTCACAGCCTTTTATATAAGTCATATTACGAGGTTGTTAATCTCCAGTCTTCCATGAAAAACTGTTTGGCTCTGGGAAGTGTTACTTGGAAACCAATGACGGTTGGTAACAGAGAAGCCTGCTTCAAGAAACTCCACTTGATCCATACAAATGTACAAGTATGTACACACACATATATATATGCACACACATATATACATCTATATACACATGTATACATACAAACATATAAACAGAGTTATATAGATATACACCTATGCTTTCAGTTATGCATACATTTTTTTTCATGTGTTCAGACTAATTATTGAGGCATTGTTTGGCAGCTGGATACCCAACTTGTTGCTTACCCTTACCTGTTTTTCAAGAAAGGGGTGTCATTTCACCCATTTTCAACTATAGGAAGCAAGCAGACAATTTGTTGACAAAAATAATCATCCACAGAAAATGTAAACAAGCATACAGGTACATAAACATATCAATACACGTGCACACACACAAATATGTATACGTATACATGAACTGACTTCAGTTTCCATCTACTAAGCTCAAATATAAGGTGTTAGTCAATCTAGAAATGTACTTAAACACACCTCCCCAGTATGCTGAGCGGTTAGGAAACATCGAACTACAAAGCTATAGTCACACTAATTGCATATAGATATTTATACACACACACACACACACACTATGTATAAATGCATATCTACACGTTAAAACATTATACAAATATGAATATGTATGTATGTATGTATGTATGTATGCGTGTGTTTGTCTGTGCATAATGTATGTGCATGTGTGTGAGAGAAAGCATATCTGTGTCTCCTTGTTTTGACATTTTATGAGTTACAAATGAATGTCAGTCATACAAGCAGCGTCATTCATTTACAATATTGTACCAAGACATGCTTGTGTACAAGGAAATGATGACACTTGCTTTGAAACAGGTGAGGGTTAGCAACAGGAAGAATGTCAACCTATAAGTCTGCCACACTCCATGCAAGCATGAAAAACTATATACATATACACATATCTAATGAATTGTCTTATACAAACATGACTTTCACCATACACACACACACACATTTCCACCATCAGCCTCCCCACGGACATCATCATTGTTTACACACACACACACAAAGCATATATGCATACATATGTACACATAGACACGTGTGTGTGTGTGTGTATATATATATATATATACGTAATGTATATATTCAGATAAAATGTACAAATATGTACATAATGCATACGTCCATATATAGATATGCTTTCATTTATATGTTTTTTTCATGGAAGGATGTGTCAAGACAAATTAATTATTGAGGCATTGTTTGGCAGCTGGATACCCCACCTGTTGCTTACCTGTACCTGTTTTTCAAGTAGGGATGTCATTTCACACATTTTCAGATAAGAATCATATACATACACACACACACACACGTTGTCCATGTGGTCTCTAAGAGAGACAGTTTCTACATAAGTGCCGGGCTGAGAGAACCAAAGAGGTGTCCCGTGAATATCTGATACCAAATGTTAAAAACAAAAAAAAAAGAGAAACTGTGTTAAAATGTGAAGTCAAAATCAGTTTTGACTCTCATTGCAGAATTTCACTTGGAAGCCCTAGATACACATATGTAAGTACACATCTTCACATTTCATCAGCCAGTCCAAGTCCAGATAATACAAGTGCCTAATGTATTACCCTCTGGTATGGACCCGAAAATTATTTGGTTATAATGCAATCTTCCTTATGACTCATGGGTTGGTTATTATTAGGAGTGTACATATAGTTTGCATTGGTGAAGACGCCCTCACTTAAATTTAACATATATATCTATTTTAACTGTATGATTTCTAAACGCCATTGGCTGTGTAGAGTAAAGGTGGATCACAGCAAAATAATTTCATCTCAAAGTACAAAATGCCACAAACTTCAACAATGTATACTTACTTCGGACAATTTTGTTCCTTATGGATATTAAAGGGTTCTGAAGCTTTAAAAGAGCACTCATTTCCCATCGGTTAGAAGTTCCGAGAGAGCTTTTAGAATTATTATACATTCCATAAGTCTGGTCAGTCAAAGAATATCCACTTGCATTCGAAGATGCAAGTGACTGTTTCGATACAGAATTTCCTTCGGGACACACGTCCGTCGTTGATCGACATGCTTTGATTTTAGAAGCGTAACGGTTGTTAATGCTTCCATATTTGTCTTCTGTTGATGACAGTTTTGAATTTGTGTTGAGCTCATCACATGGCAATAATAACTGACTATTACTATTACTGTTATTGCTACTACTACTATTACTACACATAGGATTGAGCAGATCAGAAACAAACAAACAGGGTTCTGATATAACATTATCCTCTTCTAGTAAACTCACACTGCCAGTGTCTTGTGGGGTCATTGATCGTGATATTGACACCGTCGATGCCACGGACTCCAGCCCTGGAGAATTACTGTCCATTTCAGTCTCAGTTTCGTTTCTTAAGCTAGACACTCCACTATCAACACTGCTTTCTCCCACTGCAAATATATTGCAACTAGTCTTTTCAGGAGGCAACGAATTCATCGTAGTCCTCATCGTCCTTTTCGGGGGTGTCCGTAGGTTTTGAAATTTAGTTTTTTTCCGTTTTGAAGAATAACTTATCACTATATTTCTATTTGGCTTTAGACGAGTTCTTCGTTTTTTGGCAAGACAATGTGGAGGGTCTTTTGAGTTCTGATGATGCACTGCCGAGGATGGCGATGAAGATGGTGTCGAGAGGTTATCACAGTCACAATGCTGACTTGACGCATCACCTAGAAATAAAGAAAAAAATTACTGTAATTCAAGCAACAATAGATGTCACAGAAGATGGTGAATACAACAGCCACTGCAAGGCTGGAATTATGCCGGAGAGAATACATGGTTTATACTGAAGAAAAATTAAACGAATGGATTAAAATGTTTTATTTGTTTGGCAATCTTTCGGTATAAATAGACGATCTCTTTCACTCTCCTTTTCAGCCTAGGCTCTTTAGTCTATGTAATGAGGAACTTGTGTGGGGGGAATAAAGTTGTTTACTAGTACAGAAAGATTACTGTTCTCTTTATTTACAGTAAATTATCTTAACCAGCTCCATAATGGGTGAGAACACCAAAAACCAAAATAATTCAAAATAATGAAACGACCGCGAACACCAAGAATCCAACATCCTCCCGTTCATCTTCAATTAATCTGTACCGAACTATAACAATAACCACTGCCAGCATGGCTACGAATTTTGGGAGGAAGGGTTGGTTAGCTGATAAAATTGCCTCCAAGAAGACTGAAACTCAAAGTTGACCTTGGATAGATTTGAACTCAAAACATAACCGGAAGAACATCGCAAGGCATTTTGTGCGACGACTTTAAGATTATATTGTAGTGTGTGTGAAAGCACGCGCGCGCAAACGACGGACAGAAAAGAATAAATTAAAATCAACCCAGTCTTCGAAATAAACCCTTTCCTCAGCGAAATAAAACCCCACCCAAAAACATGGGCAATAAACAAGTAAAACTTGGGCTGACATGAAATTCCTTGAAACGGGAATTTCTAGAATGTTCAATTCCTGTCAATAAAGAAAAAGTGAAAGAGAGCAAAAAAGGCAAAGCAATTGCTGCCCGAGCAGCTGGCCAACTTGAGATTCGAACTTTTGATCAACAGTAGATGTGCAATAGATTTTTTTGTTTGTTTTTTAAATACAATAATAGGAAGAGAGAGAGAACAAGAACAAAAACACGTGTCTGGGAGTAGTAATAAAGCTGATGAGTTCTACTTTTACAACAAAGGATCTCACAAAATTTGCAGAACAGTAATATATATATATATATATATATATATATGTGTGTGTGTGTGTGTGTTGCCTTCTGTAATCGTGAAAGAAAGAGGAAGAAAGTTTGAGAAAAGTTTCCCCACTAAAACTTGCAATAAAAACAAGAAATATAGGGAAGAGGTGGAAAGGGGGTGAGTAAAGTGACATAAGACGGTCAGACTGAGTAGGAAGGAAATGCTGAGAGAAATAAGGTAAATCCGGAGGAAGGGGTGGGGGTAAAGAAGACTAATAAAAATCTTAACAGACGACCTGTCGCAAAAGAAAAACAAAAATAAATGACAAAACGAAGTAGTGACGAACAATTAAAGACGTGACGTCAATTAATCGACCGTAGCAACAGACAAGGATAAATAAGGTATTATGAGAGAGTGGGTGGTAAAGACATAAGCTACGTCAAACTAAGATAAATCACATCATCATCATGAATAGGTAGACAAACTGACACTTACAATAAGACAGTGAGCTCGGAATACGTGGAGACATCAAAATTGTCGACCAGACAACATCAGATTAGTTCTTTAAAATACTGCTATCACGCACTTACTCTTTCTCCCACCCTCTCGCGCGTTCCTCCTCGGCCCAATACCCACGCAGTAACACACTGATCGTGTGAGAGAGTGGGTTGGAGATTGTAGTCCACCTCCTCTCACTGTACGTAAGCAGTCGTCACCACACTTCACCTCTAACACTGCCCCTACCATTTACTATCTTATATCACTTCATACTACCACTACTACCATATAACTATCAAAACCATTCCATACCAACACCGCCACCACTAAAGAAGCCATCATCATTCGCTGGGTAGAGCTGGAAGTAAAAGTCATGTTGATCCAAAAAACTGATGACGATAGTTGACGGGAAGACATACAAAGCTATGTGTGTGTATGTACGTATAGATAGATATTCACACAAGACACATCGAGGAGGGTTTGAGTAAATATATAATACTTAAGAGGGGAAAAAGAGGAGGGTAACAGCTTTACGGATAGGCGAGAGAAAACAAAACGGAGTAGGAGGAAGGGCGAGAGAAGACGAAGGAGGTAAAGATGAGAGGCGGTGGAAATATATTAGTGCCAAATTTAGACACTTAAAAAGTCAGATTGACTATCGGACATTGTTCTCCTCACTCATACACACAAACATTTATTTTCTGTTGTTGTTGCTTTGTTTCTAATGTTTCACATCAAGAAAAATACTCGACACATATATTTGCACGCACGCAACTGGTACTTTCCCCTGTCGCTGCTCAGAGTTTACTCGTTTCCTATTTCATAAATAGACATGAGTACCTGATGAAGTGTAGAAGTAAAAAGACGAAAAGGAAGACACAGGGAGAGAGCTGCAAAAATGAAGTGAGAGCACTTGTTAATGGAGAATATCATTCTAAGTCGTCATAGAAACCACTGTACTCCTGTCTTTTAATATTGTAGAAAAGAAATGACAAGATACAATGATAACAAAACACACATCTCTTTCTTTATGTGTGTGGAGAGAGAGAGATACACAAGTCAACAAAAGCCACAATAACTAGACTATTAGTGGTAGCAACAGTATTAATAGTACTACTACTATATTATTTCTACTACAGTTGCTACAGCCGTCGTAATAATGGCGAGTAAGTGATGACTCCAACGGCGGAAGGTTACTGTATGACACCTCCGAACAACGTACTGTCACAAATAACAGTAATATATTGAGTATGGTTCGATTTATAATACAGTCATCTCGCTCCCTCCACCAAGATTGGTCATGTGCGCAGATCTTATTTCTTCTCCCCCTTTACAACAGTCAGACTGATACCAGATACCATTAAAACAATAACTACTACTACTACTACCACCACGGATACACTACAGACTGTATACTATCACCACAGCAAAGCGAAACCCCCTACTACTACCACTATTTATTGATAACACCAGTATTACCACTATTATAGAACATAACCACATCGTAAGGAATTGCTGCTACTGCTATCAACGATAGCACCGCTACCATCACCACCACCTGCTAAATTATTACTACTAGTACCACCACCATAACTTGCTAGTAATACTACTAAAATCTGCTGCTGCTACTACTACTGGCAGCAACAACTGCTGGCGCCACGTGAGGAAGTCTGCAGAGGTAGAAAATAAAGCACAAGACCAACTGCACGATTTATTGCGTGAATATGTGTGTATATACACATGAATGTATGTACATGTCCGCGTGTGTAAGCTTATATATACACATATTGTGCTGAGAGAGTGAGAGTGACAGCTGAATGTTATGAAAAATTTTTAATGTGCCAGTGTTCCAAGGTGACAAGATGGTCTTTCGTGCTTGTATACTGAGGTAAATTAGAAGAAAGCACAAGCAGACACACACAACTACTACCACCACCATAAAGACAAGAGGTGGCCACACAGGAAGAGAAAGTTGACATGCATCTTCTCACCTCAGACATGATGTAAAGCATTGCTGCCAACGCCTACTGCACTAAAAGCTGCAATGACTGTAGATAATATATCCATAAAGCCCAGCTTGATGGAGTAGTAGTCAATGGCTGCCTTGCATTGCTACCAAATCAACATCCATCTCTTCTCCATCCCGTATACACACACAGACACACGTGCGCGAGTGAGTAATATATATGGATATTTAGTAATGTTATATATATATATATATATATATAATGTGTGTGTGTGTGTATTATTCACACACACGTATTAGAAAGTAATCTGTATATGTGGCCAGTGAGTCAAGAAGATGGCGATCCCACATTTGTCATTGCAGCAAGAAAATATTTCACAGCAGTGATGCTGATTGTGTACAGATAGGGAGAGGGGATGACAGGAAGGAATAACATTGAAGATGGTAACAGAAGACTGTTGGGTGAACGACCACAACAATCAAATCACACAAGTGTTTGAATGTACACGGCTGCTGTTATCTCGTGTGACCTACGTTGAATGTCGACCTAATAAATATACATTTGAACAGGTGGATTGGTACTCATTAGGATTACATACAAACACACACGTGTTAGTGTGTGTTTGAATGGTTAAACACTTGAATAAAGAAAACCGACGGATTGCAATAAATACAATCATTCAATAGAGTAAACATTCTACCGAGAATAGGGGGGCAAAATAGCGTCAAGCTTAATTCTGCCTTTCATCCTTCTAGGGTTGATAAAATAACAGTCGATGGCATCGACTAGCCATTTCCTTAAAAATTGCTATTTTTTTTCTTTATTAAAAGAGTGAGCATGGGGCTTGCGAAAACATTCCCATTAATGCAAAATGATTTTTTTTTTATTTTTAAATTATATAGACTGATGTTTACATAAATAATAGAGCACAGATATGTCATTCGCGACTAATTTAGAGCAAACATGTGCCAAACAATTAACTGCAAAGCAACATGTGATGAGAACACGGAAAACACGATAGTTAAGTTTGTTTTTGTCTCGAGCGTGAATAAGTTCCCTAGAACTTTCTCTTCGCTACCAGTTTACTACATACTCACACACATTATATATATATATATATATACACAAAAAAGCATACATAGAATCGTACATACACAAACTACATATCTATTTGTGTGTATATGTATATATATAAATATATATACACACAAACATATACATAGACTCGTATATATATATACACACACATATATATATATATGTGTGTGTGTATATGTGCTTCACTTACCCGGGTGGCCGCGGTTGAGGTTATGACAGTGTAAGAGTCTACAGCTAATGGAGAGTGCCTCTTGCAAGGAATAGAACAACAGTGCAGTCCTGCCAATATGATGCAGTAGCAGCACTTTTAAGGTGTTCTGATCACAGTAAAGGTCCGTCTCACTTTGGTAAGATCTTAAACATTTCATTTCCTATGTCCGTTGATACGAAGAATTACGAGCATCTTTTACGACCAAAAAACCAAAGAATAACAAACCCAAAGAGTTCAAGCAAATCACATTCACAAATAAATAAATAAAATCAAAGCACAGTCAACAAGTCCCACAGCGAATTTATGTGTAATCCTTTCTGCAAACGAATTTCAATCTTATGACTTATCAATTCCGTTCAATGATCATCATCAACGGCAATAATAAAACCATAAACCAATCAGCTTTTAAAGTGTACTCCTGGTTCCTACTTTTTTTGTCATATTGGTGTTAATTTTTTAAAAATCTCTTTTGGGTGGGCAGATGGAATCTTGCCAAAATTGGTATCCGTTTTGTTTCTTTTCTTCCTTTAAATATGAGGGACTTCTTTTTTCGTCTTTTTCAATCCTCAATTCATCCCCTGTAGCGAAATCCTGAAGATTAACTTGGTTTCAACATCGTATATAGCTTTACTCCACAGATGTGTATATAAAAGTATAACCGTATGTGTATGTATGTAAATAGTTGAATGTGCGTATTGACGAACACTTATGTAAAAAAAAAAGGGGGGGAGAATGAGTAGCAAGTGCGCGCCAAGTATTGTTTATCACTGATGTATTATAGTCAACATCGCCAACAGGAAGGAACTCGAGTAACAATAGAGAAAAGACGTAGAATGAATAAACCACACTAACTGATTACAATATATTACGTGTATACATGTAAGCATATAGGATGAATAAATTACGACAGATTGACTGGCGGTATTTCTTACGTAGGAGTAATAAAAGGACTTCGGTTCCGGATTCCTCCGCACCCTACGTTTAAACAGAACAACTGCACGAACCGGTGACTGACCACACAGTGAACCAATCAGATAATTGTCCGACACACATTTATATATGACATACATATACACATGCGCATTACACGGTGTTGTTCCCCCTGACATCAACACGAGACACCAAGAAATGTTCCTCTATCTTGCATCATTGTTATATACGGCTAATCTGGTATCAATTTTAGAGAGTGCTATTACATATGTATAGATGTGTGTGAAACAAAATTTATAACAAGTTCTGTGTGTGTGTTCGCGCGCGAATGTGTTATGGCAAGGTTTTAAAATAGCTTAATGCTTACTCAATATATTGATTTTTCTGAGTGAACCCCTAACCACAGATTTATAGGGAGACAAGCATAGTTCATAGAATAAGCCCCAAGCACATTACTTTTTATTGCTGTTATCGTCCTTAAGGAATTGAACGTAATTATCTTGATTAGGGTCGACATGGTGGAGGTCATGAGTGGTGCTCACTCACCTACACATTTAATGACTCCAATCAATCTTAATCCATTTCCCACTTCCTCGATCAACTGAGTGATTGTCATCGGCTTTGGTAAGGGACATAATTAGGGCAGGTTCCTCACCACCACTATTATCGTTACATCCTACGCATCCTGTATAACCGAAGATCCTAATCATAACCGAAAGACAAAGAGCGTTAAATTCCAGCTGTAAACCGGATACCTTAATGCTAACTAATTAGAATTTTTAATATCGTTTTGTTACCGAATGATTTACGGTATTTTGTTACACCACTACGTTCAAACCAAATACCAGTTATCTATGGTGTTCATTACATTAACTATTGCCACTTTCCCTCAAAATGACTAACCATGTCCTCGTTATAAACTATAATTAGTCATAATTCTATTTTAGTTTATACACTACTATTGTTGTTGTTGTTGCAGCAGCAAGGTGGCAGGATCTTTAACAACGAGGGCTAAATACTTTGAGGCATTTCTTCTAGTTTTACATTCCGAGTTCAAATTACACAGGGAGTGGATTTTGCATTTCGTCTTTTCAGAATTGATAAAATAATTACTGGGGCCTAGATAGTCACCTATGCTTTACCCCACAAATTTCAGGACTTGTAGTACATAGAGTAGAAAAGATTATAAATTTTACCAAGGTAGGAAAGATGGTAGAATTTTTAACAGGCTGGACAGGTTAATGATCCGAGTTCAGAATTGATAAAATAAATACTAGTCAAGCATAGGAGTCAATTTGACCGATAAAACCTATTGCTCATAATTTCAGGCCGTCCTGGTAGAATTATTATCGCTTCGTTAATGAGGCATTGAGCTGGCAAAATCGTTAACGCACTGGGCAAAATGCTTAGCAACATTTACCATCTTTATATTCAAAGTTCAAGTTCTGCTGGCATTAATTTTACATTTCATCCATTTGGGGACAATAAATTAAGTACCAGTGAGACTTTGGACGTCAATGTAATTTCAAACTTTCAGACCTTGTGCCGTTATTAAGGCAACGAGCTGGCCAAATGGTTGGCACACAGGACAAAATACTTGACAGCATTTCATCCACCTTTATGTTCAAATCCTGCAGATGATTGTGCCATTCATCTTGTAAGTCAATGAAATAAGTACCAGCTACGTACTGGGGTCAATGTGATTGACTTTACTCCACCTCCAAAATTCCTTATTGAAGAAAGGATTATTATTTGAGCAATAAAAGAAATTAATGAGCAAACATAACCATTAAAACACTGAATAAAATGCTGAACTGCATTCTTCTGACTCTTTATGTCCACCAAGAGCGACTGATTTTCATCTTCCCAAATTAGTACTTCTGTTAAGAAAGAAGTATTACAGTAAATACAGAACTGGAAGAGTATCATTCAATATATCTTTAGTTATGCCCTTCTCTGTTCAGAGTTCAAACCTCTCTGGAACTTCACATGGCCTTTCTTTCAACTGCAAGTCGTTCTGATTACCACTCTGATCGTTATACAAGTGGTGACCTTGTGTTTCTGTTGTTGGTTAGTTCCAACTTATCAAGACTTACGATCAAAGATATTCCAACGGTGACCGTTTCCAGACATTAACATCACTGTCTGAGTCCAGAAATATTTTGCTATCCGATTATATAGATTTGTGATTTCACTGGTATTTTATCTTAGTGATTCCAAGATACAAAAGGTTAATCCTGGAAAGATTTGGACTTGGAATGTAATACAGCAATTCTAAAGGAAGGATGTTAATCGATATTATTGACCCTAACATCTAACTGGTTCAGTGACACCAAAAATCTGAGAAGCAAAGCTGACCCTGACAGGAGTTGAACTCAGAGTATGAAGAAATTTAGGCATGGCTATGTGGTACGTAGCTTGCACATGATTCAGAGTTTAGTCCCACTGCATGGCACCATGGGTAAGTATCTTCTATAACAGCCTTGGGCCAAGCAAAACATTGTGAGTGTATTTAGTAGACGGAAAATCAAAGAAACCTAACACACACACACACACACACACACACACATTATATA
>JACXVO010000019.1:460520-476670 GCA_015501135.1 Hapalochlaena maculosa
TTGCTGGTTCAACTGGTTAAATCTTTTAGCTCAATATTCTAGCCATTACTCATCATTTCGTTTCAACCAAGACCAGTGGCTTGCCTTTTCCACTGTTATTTGGATATCATGTATGATGGAATTCACAGTCCGATGAGTGAAGCCTAACGATAATAAGTCTCCGACATAATGTATATTAATGAGAAACTCGTTCAATTGTATCAATGTACAACTTTAATTGTTTCTAACTTATAGTAAATACCAAACACATCAACCAGGATCAATGTGACCCTTGTCGGAGTCCATGCTTAATTTTGTTAAAATTTATATGCAAAAAAACTGGTTAAACTTTAATACAGAAATAATTTTTGCAATTTTTTGAAATCCAATTTATAATATTTAATTATAAAAACATAATAGGGATTAATCATTGAATGACTGTGGGTAAAATAGTATATCCAAGTAAACCAGGAATCGAAAGGGGTCAATAGGCGTAAAAAAAGTATTGAGAATTACTTAGCCAAACAGTGTATATACAGGATAAGCCAAAAGTAGGTGGACAATAAATGATAACATTTATTTAGAGATTCATATACATACAACTATATGAACTAACACAATTATAGAAAACAGATTAAAGTAAAAAAATTGTAGTTATAAAACTGTATTAATATATGAACACGACTGTAATAAAATAAATGATACATAAATATTCTACCAACTTCTGGCTCACCCTGTATTCTGGCATAGTAGCTGTATGCAGTTTAGAACACAAGTGGATAGAAATAGAATCCAATATCCCTGTAAGTTGCAAGGGGATACCAATGCCAACAGAGAAATGTGTAAATGAATAAAATAATAGCATTTTAAACCAGTTTAGAATAGAAGTGGATACAAAGAGAATCCCATATCTCAGCATTTTGCAAGAGGCTACTGAATTGGTTTACAGAGAAAGACATGAAAGAAGAGAAGAATACACTGTTTGATTTGTTTATCAATATTTCTTTTTCTTTGATCTAATATATGGTGACTTCACCTGCTAGTAACAACAGCTAAATTCCATCAAGTTTAAATCTTCTGGTTCTCAGAATTGAACATTACTTGCTGATGTAATCCTGGATATATAATGTCAGAAGAAAAAACAGGATGGTCTTGGATGGGATGTAACTGGATCTGCTGAAGAAGTCTGAGAAGAGAAAGACAAAGACTGTTCTACTGAGAGAGGTGGGTTTGTAACTGTGAGGGAGTAAGAGTTAGACGGGAAGTTAAGGAAGAGGGACGCAGTGAGTGTCATGCAACTGTGTATGTTGAGGAGCAGAAAGAGTGCAATGATACAGCTGGTAGTGGGAGGCTAGAAGAGAGAGAGAGAGAATAACAAAGTGGTGTTGAGTAGCTGGTGAGGGAAAAGGATGGTAGTGTATGATGAGGTGTAGTTTGGTTGCATGAGGGTGAGAGGGAGTTTAATAATATAACATGGTGGAAAACACTTAATACACATACTAATAACTGACAGTCCAGGGGAAATGAAGGGATTCCACTGAGATGAATGTCTGTCTTGGCATTGGTTTCATGTATTTTGAACAGCACTATCACAGAATTTACAAAGTTTTCTAAAGCATTTTTCCACAAAGTGGTGTCCTGCTGACCGGTGCTGGTTTACGTGCCATCAGCTGCCAGTACATGGCAAGTTTCCGGAAAAGAAACAAACATTATAAAATGCTTACATAATACCATATTTGTCGTTTACAAAATAAATATAAGATTTTTAAAATTGGCAAAATATATTATATTCATTATATATATATATATTGTTTCCAATATCAAGTAACATTACCAGTCCATGGCATATTAGAACAAAAAAAGAAATACTGGCATACCACATTAGTCTGAGAAGCACAGTTCTAAACTATATCAGAAATATATATATTTAAAGGCGGTGCTCCAGCATGGCCAGTCAAATGACTGAAACACGTTAAAAAAAAATATATATATATATCCTCCAGAAAAAAAAGGAACTGAATATTTAAAGAGCTACAGTATTAAATCACCAATTTAGATTTAGATAAAGATCAGGATCCACCGATGTCTTTGTATTTTGATATCTTCTGCCCGTAAACTCATTTCCATTCACAACAAATTTGGTACAGCTGCCACTGCAAAGTTTATTACATCAACCAAAGACATTCATAATACAGTTCACAGAATTTACATTCCCTTTCATTCACCCAAGTCTCTTACACAGCATGTTCAGCATGACAGGTTGATGAGAAAATTTGACTTTTACAGAGAGAATATGCAGCTTGTACTTCCTAGGTTAATATATTTTCACAGAACACTTTACAGATTTGAGAAATGGTTTATTCACAACCTTTATGGTTCTGTTAATAAGTGAAAGAAATATTTCTCCTTTTCTTCTTTCTTCTCAGCTCCAAGACAAAATCTTCAACAACTTGGTCCTTTCTGTTGTATCTTTCCATAACTTTATGAAATGTTGATAGGCATTCTACCAGTCGTGCTAACAATTCCTTATTTCTTTATTGCCCACGAGGGGCTAACAGAGTGGACAAACAAGGACAGACAATTTGGCCAGACTAATCGATTAGATCGACCCCAGTACGTGACTGGTACTTAATATCGACCCGGAAAGAATGAAAGGCTAAGTTGACCTCAGAACGTAGCGACAGATGAAATATTGATAAACATTTCGTCCAATGTGCTAACAATTCTGCCAGCTTGCTGCCTTATCATTTACCTTTGACTTCAATTATTATAACAGTATTTTCCCTATATCCTTGAAATATGCTATATGGAGTATATATATATATATATATCAGACGAGGGCAAACTGCAGCCCGCGAACACTTTTTGTGCGACCCGCTAGTGTCTCAAACAAAATCTGAAAAATTGGCTATGTGGTAAGTGGCTTGCTTACTAACCACATGGTCCAGGGTTCAATCCCACGGCATGGAACCTTGGGCAAGTGTCTTCTACTATAGCCTCAGGCCAACCAAAGCCTTGTGAGAGGATTTGGTAGACAGAAACTGGAAGAAGCCTGTTGTATATGTATATACATGTATATATATATATACTGTGTCTGTACTTGTCTCCCACCTTCGCCTGAAAACTGATGCTGGTGTATTTGTGTCCCCATTACTTAGTTCTGCAAAAGAGACCGATAAAATAAATACTGAGCTTACAAAGAATAAGTCCTGGGGTCGATCTGCTCGATTAAAGGCGATGCTTCAGCATGGCCCCAGTCAAATGACTGAAAAACGTATAAGAATTATTTAGTTTAGTGCAAAACTAGAGAAAGTCAAACTATTATATGAAAAGAAAAACATTTAGGTTTTTTAGAATTATTTTAGGAAAAATATCATGTAGGGTTATAACTTTTGGTTTAATTATTTTTTAATGCGGTCCTCAAGTGAAAAAGTTTGCCCATCCCTGGTATATATAGATGAGCATTTTTATACTTGAAAAATCATAATATATTATCTCACTAAGTAGATAGTAACAGTGGTGGCATTTTCCTTTCTCGAGTTATACCTGGCTCATATGGGCTGGTTTCATTGGTGGATAGGTTCCCCACCTGGAAGGGACGCCAGTCCATTGCATATGAGCCGCTAGATGCAGTAGGAAAAGCGAGAGAAAGTTGTGGCGATAGAGTACAGCAGGGTTCGCCACCACCCCGTCAGAATCTCGTAGAGCTTAGGTGTTTTTCATATGTACATATATATATACCCCGAGGCAGAGAGCTCTCATATGTATGTATGTGTGTATATATATATATATATATAAAGGAGAGGCCCTTAAACTTATTCTTTCTCTAAGTCCAGTACCTATTTTATCAGTCTCTTTTGCTGAACTTCTACATAACAGGGACACAAACACACCAGCATCAGTTGTCATGCAATGGTAGGACAAATACAGACAAACACACATACACATAATATATATATGTAAAGTTGTGGCGGTAGTGTACAATAGGGTTTGCCATCACCCCCATCAGAACCTCGTGGAGCTTAGGTGTTTTTTGCTCAATAAACACACACTACACCTAGTCTGGTAATAGAAACTGTGATCCTATGACTGCAAGTCTGCTGCGCTAACCACTGGGCCAGTGTACCTCCACTATTGTATCAGTGCACACACATATATCTTCTTTTACTATGTGAATAAATTCATGTTTATAAGTTCTTTTCTGAATAAAATGGATTTTGACAAGCAACTTGTGTCCAAGTAAACCATGTGAATGCCATGTATCCATTAAAGTAGCTAAAGTGGACATAAGGAAGGGTGTCTGGCTGTAAAGAAAGATTTTGAAAGGGTAACCATGAGCATGGCTACTTGTTAAGCACACAAAGGTTAGGCAATGGTTTTCAGGGAATATGGGATTTTAAACATTTGTTTCATTGTTGGGTGTTCTAGTGGTCTTTGACAATCACACGTTCACATGGAGAGATGCATGTGTAATTAAGTTACATTTTTGAGAGAATGATTTACCACAGGTATCACAATGAAATGGCTTCTCACCTGTATGAACACGAATGTGTTTAGTCAAGTGACTACTTATAGAGAATGATTTACCACAGATATCACATTGATGTGGTTTTTCTCCTGAATGTATAAACTTGTGTTTAGTTAATGAACTATTTTGAGAGAACGACAAACCACAGATATCACAATTATATGGCTTCTCCCCTGTATGGATACGTTTGTGTTGAGTTAAGGTTCTATTCTGAGAGAATGATTTGCCGCAGGTATCACAACTGTATGGTTTCTCACCTGTATGAATACGAATGTGTTTATTCAAGTTACTACTTATTGAGAATGATTTACCACAGATACTACAGTGATATGGTCTCTCACCTGTGTGAATACGTTTGTGAGCTTTTAGGACAACATTGTGTGAAAAGGCTTTACCACAGATATCACAGCTGTACGGCTTTTCTCCTGTATGAATACGTTTGTGACTGTTTAACTGACTATTCTTAGTGAATGCCTCACCACAAGTACCACAGCGATATGTTTTCTCTCCTGTATGAATATGTTTGTGACTACTTAACTGACAATTCTGAGAATATGACTTGCCACAGATATCACAGTGATATGGTCTCTCTCCTGTGTGAATGCGTTTGTGTACTCTTAAGACACTGTTGTCAGAGAATGATTTACCACAGATATCACAGACATGTGGTCTCTCTCCTGTGTGAATACGCCTGTGTACTCTCAAGACACTGTTGTCAGAGAACGCTTTGCCACAGATATCACAACTGTATGGCTTCTCCCCAGTATGAATACGTTTGTGCGTTGTTAAAGTAATGTTTTGAGAGAATGACTTTCCACAGGTATCACAGTGAAATGGCTTCTCACCTGTATGAATACGAATGTGATTAATCAAGTTACTACTTGTAGAGAATGATTTACCACAGATTTCGCAACAATGTCGTGATTTTTCTAGTTCTTTTGACATTTCTGTAAGGGATACAAATAAGTACAAATGTTGAAAATTTTTGAGCTATTAAATTTTTCCTTTATCTTTCTTCTCTCATCAAAGCCTGTAATTTCTTTCTTCTTGTTCTTGTAATTTACTCCTTAGAAGTATTTCAACTGCTATCGACTGTGATTTTATTGGTATCTTAAAATTCTGCAGCCTCCTTTGCAAATATATTCAAGTTTAATTAGAATGCAAAAAGCACCAAATAATGAGATGGAGAAATGCTGCAATCATTCTTCCTTCACAGAAAATATTTAACAGCAATTCAACCAGTGGTTTATAGCAGTTGTGTTATTATATCCATTCTCTAGAAAGGTTTTCTTCAGTTTAAAAAAAAAAACATGATAAATATTCCAAATGTATCCTGTTTTAAGAAGGCTGATTTATGCCAGTGTCATCAGTTAATCTGAAATAATACAGAAAAAGTATTAGATATAGTGGAGAGATGAAAATGGAAATGCTGCAAAATTTCTATATTGATTAAATAACATCATATAACACATGAAAGTGGCAGTGGTCCAAAAGGTTTGGGAACCTCTGTTCTGGAATGATACTCTAGGGCAGTTCATAAGTGTCCCCTAATCCACTGCCTTTCTTACAATGTCTTTTTCTCTACCGTCCCCTTAGATACCAGTGCCCGCCAGGAAACAGTAGCGCCCACTTTGAGAACCTATGTGTTAGGTGAGAAAGTGAGAGAGAGATAGAGACAGACAGATAGCATCAGTTATTCTTTGTTTATTTGACACATGTAGATTATGTTAGCCAGATATTGTTTGTAATAATATTGAAGGGTTAAAATGTCATAGCCCCTGTACATGTGTATCTTGGTGATGAAAACACACATAACTGTTCATTTGTCTTCAAAACTATTTCCCCACCACCACCACCACCTTGTTAGCATGAGTTACACAAATATATTTTTGAGGCAGTGTTTTCTAGTTGTGTACCATACCTGGCTTTTCATGGAAAGGATTTTGTTTCTTTATTCTACAGGTCTCTGCAGAGCAAGCAGCTGTGAAAAGGCACACACTTCAATCGCTTGTAAAATCAATGTGCAAGTGGTTGAGCACTCCACAGACACAAGTGCACTTAACATAAATCTCAGAGGGGTTCTGTAGGACACAGAATGTGACCAGTTAAAAGGTGGTGAGCTAGCAGAATCATTAGCATGTCGGGCAAAATGTTTAGCAGTATTTCGTCCAACGCTACATTCTGAGTTCTAATTCTGCTGAGGTTGACTTAACCTTTCACCCTTTCGGGGTTGATAAATTAAGAAGCGGTCATGTACTGGAGTCAATCTAATCAACCAATCCGACCAAAATTTTCAGTCCTTGCCTGTCCCCTCTATGTTAACCCCTTGTGGGCAATAAAGAAATAAGAATGTGACAAAGCTGGCCCCTTACAAATACAGGTACAACACGTTTTTGCCAGCTGAGTAGACTGGAGTAACATGAAAATAAAGTGTTTTGCTCAAGGACATAGAGCACCACTGGGAATTGAACTTGCAACTTTACAATTGTGACCCAAATACCCGAGCCAATAAGCCACACACCTTCTCGAAATGCCTTTGTGGGCACTCTGAACTTAGAAAGCATAGAAGCCTTTTTGTGAAGGAAAAAAACAGAGATGTTTTCAAGTGAAAATGTGTAATTTAAGGGAGATCGGGTTTTTACTTCTAGCATTATTCACAACCACTGTCGTCATACATTTTCAAATATTAAAAAAAAACAATTTTGAGAAATGATTGTTTTTATTTTTAAAGCCCATTGTCTTGCTCTCTCCAGACAGAATTTGGTCGATAGTGGGGGTGGGAAGTATGTAATTAAATACTAATGGAGAAGCCTTTTCGGTAAAAACAAATATTCCAAATGAAAAATGTGATATAAGGGAGATTTGACTATTATTTCTAGAATATAAGGTAATCTTACAGTTTAGCACAGTAAAAAAATTAATATATGAAAATGAAAGCAAATATAAAAAGCAAAGTGACAATTTCCCGTACACCGGATATATGTTTACATGAATTTTTATACTGAAATTCAATAGCCATAAACAAAACATTTGTTCACTTTCTATATGGTGTAAAAAGTAAGCTGGTCCTTGTACTACTTATCTTCGCTTACCTTTTTATTCTTTTTACTGCAATTCAGATTGCTGTAAGATTACCAAACATAAAATAACTCGTAAGGCGTGGAGTTGATAAAAATCATAGATTTTCGCAAATTTTTGCTTAATCGTATGAAATTATGCTATTAATAGCGAGATGGTAGTATGTATTTCTTTATTACTCACAAGGGGTTATACATAGAAGGGACAAACAAAGACATACAAGATAGGAAAGATAGAAGGTTGTGGAGGAAGAGTACAGCAGGGTTCGCCACCCAACTTGCCGGAACCACGTGGAGCTAAGGTGCTTTTTTTTTCGCTCAATGAGTGTCCATGTAATGCCATACAAAATAGTATTTAGCGAGAAAATATATTTACTCAACACTAAAATTCTCCATGGAAAAAAAACAAACAAACAATGGAAACTGGAAGAAGCCCGTCGTATATATGCAGTGGCGTAAATAGGGGGGCAAGCAGGGGGAGGCAGCTTGCCCCGGGCGCAAAATCGGTCTAAAAATGTACTTATATAACGTAAGTAGTTTGGCATCACCGGGAAATTTGGGGTGGGGGGGGGGCGCAGCGAACCCCAGTTACGCCCCTGTATATATGTATATATATATTCTTAATGTGTGTTTGTCCCTCCACCATTGCTTGACAACCGATGCTGGTGTGTTTGTGTCCCCGTCACTTAGCGGTTCAGCAAAAGAGACTGATAGAATAAGTACTGGACTTACAAAAGAATAAGTTCTGGGGTCGATGTGTTCGACTAAAGGCGGTGCTCCAGCATGGCCGCAGTCAAATGACTGAAACAATTAAAAGAATAAAAGAAAAGAATAAATGTATGAGATACTCATTAATGTCATCTGCTGAGGTGGCAGAAACGGAAGTAGAGTGATTCACATGATGAAAGTCAACCCACCGCTCTCTAGTAAATGAAACCAAAAACATTACGACAAAGGAAGAGCGGGGAATTAATACTTCGATGGAAAAATACTGTTAACAATGATTAATATCTGGCTATCATAAACGAAATCTTCATGTGTGTGTAAGTTTCTGTATCTGTATTTGTCCCCACCACACACACACACTATCGCTTGACAACCAATGTTGGTGTGTTTGCGTTTCGGTCACTTAGCGATTCAGCAAAAAGAATCAATAATATAAGTACTGGGTTTGCAAAGAATAAGTTCTGGAATCGATTTCTTCAAATAAAGTCGGTGCTCCAGCATGGCCACAGTCAAATGACTGAAACGCGTAAAAGAATAAAGGAATATAATAAGGGCTATTTACCTCGTTTTGACTCGAATTTTATAAACAAACCTCTCTGTAATTTTTATTTGATCAATATATGGTCACTTCACCTGCTAGTAATAATAGCTAAATACTATCCAATGTAAACCTTCTGGTTCTTAGAATGAACATTACTTGCTGAAGCAATCCTTGATTAAAGAAAAACAAGATGGTCTCGGATGGGATGTAATTAGATCTGCTGAAGAAGTCAGAGAAGAGATAGGCAAGAGAAGGACAAAGACTGTTCCACTGAGAGAGGTGGGTTTGTGACTGTAAGAGAGTCAGAGGTAGACAGGGTGAAGGAAAGGAAGAGGAATGGAGTGTGTGTGTGGTGCAGCTGTGTATGTTGAGGAGCAGAAAGAGTGCAATAATACAGCTGGCAGTGAGAAGGTAGAAAAGAGAGAGAGATGATAAAGTGGCATTGGGGAGCAGGTGGGGGAAAAAAGATTGTAGTGCATGATGAGGTGTAATTTGGTTGAGTGGGGGAGATTCATGTAATATGCAATGCAGGACACAACACACATATTAAGTGACAGCCCAGGTGAAATGAGGTTACTTCACTCAGATTGATATCAGTCTTGGGATTGGCTTCATGTATTTAAAACAATAACCATCACAGAATTTGCAAGGTCTTCTGAAGCTACACTACTGCCTTTGGCTAGTGGTGGTACTGCAAAAGTTTTCTTTGAAATATATATTTTTTCAAAACGATACCTAGTCACTGATCTATAAAATCGAAAATTATAATTTGTAAATCTGTCAACGAGAGATATTCAAATACAGTACTCTAGGATAAAGATTACTTGCCAATAAAAGATGGCAGTCCTGGTTTAGGATGAATGTCACTGCAATTTTACCTCCAGGAGACAGTTGGCTATATGAAGAGAAAGAACCTGGAAATTGTGATACACAGATATTGTTTGAGTTGGGTGGGGATGCTAAATGCCATTATTTGATTAAGGTAAGGACATAGATCGTGTTGTATAACCAACTGGAAACGATACCACCTGGGACCAAAATTACAGCAACATTCATCCTAAACCAGAACTGTCCATATTTTATTGATAAATAATCTTTACCCTAGAGCACTGTTGTAGAATATCTCTCATCGAGAGATTCACAAATAATAATTTTTGATAGAATGGAAATGATGCAACATTTGTACAGTGATTAACAAATGACAGCATATGAAATTGGATATAATCGAGAAATTTGTAAATTACGACTATACCTTCACATAGTGTTAGAGTACATATAAATGTATACTATATCTGTTAACTTTATACGTAGAATAAACTTATTTGTGAGTATATATATCATCGTTTAACACGTTTTTCCATGCTGATGTGAGTCGGGACAGTTTGACAGAGGTCTGGAGAACCATGGCTGCACTGAGCTCCTATATGGTCTGGCAATGTATCTACAGCTGGATGCCCTTTCCTAATGCCAGCCACTGAGTATCACATTCTTGCTTTCGCTATGCCATGGTGATTCACTAAGCGAGAGACTCCAATGACTTGCAGTTGACTGGGACTCCTCAGCCAATGTTTCAACAAAAGTCTGGTTGGGTTGCAGATGCTCATCACTTAACAGCAGTAGCAAGCGGCTTTTTGGGCAGTCCTGCAACTACCACAGAGTACAGGCAACCTCAACAAGCGCTGTCATGCAACTTGCAGTGTTAGATTACCTGTCAGTTAGCCACACTTGTGCTTTCGTGGCGTGACGGGCCCCCATCATTAGAAGTGTATCATCTACAAAAGCCTGCACCAATCTGAATTAAACATAACCAGAGGAGCTAAAGAAGGTAGGTTGATTGCGTGGAAGGCCACAGTGCCTCGGGATCCACAAAGTGTAAAACTGAAAACCTGGTCATCTTCAGAAACAAGAAGGAGTAACAGAATACTCAATACACAGTACAGTGAATTTCTACAAACCAGATGAATAGTCCAACACCTACGATCAATTGACAGATAATCGTGTATATCTTACCTGTTATGGGCATTGCTTCATTGTGAGTCACAAACTTGTCATCCCAAAATGCTATACGAGTCAATATTTAGAGTGAAAATATATTTACTCACACCAAATCTCCATGAAAGACAAACAAAAAAAGAACACATTGTTATTCTTATTTCTTTATTGCTCACAAGGGGATAACACAGAGGGGACAAAGAAGGACAGACAATTTGGGATGGCTAGCTAATTAGATCGACCCCCTAGAAAGCAACTGGTACTTAATTTATAGACCCCAAAACGATGAAGGGCCAAGTCGACCTCGATGGAATTTTTACTCAGAACGTAGCAACTGACAAACTACCTTAGATACTTTGATAAGTTTTTGGCCAGCACTGTCTAACTGAATAGCACCACCTGAAGATGTCTTTCAAACAAGGATTTGGATTCCAAAGCCCACTCAAGAGGGGAGTTATTGCTTGCAGAGGTATATCTGGTTGTAGGGGATTTCTTGAAGGAGTTTGTCTAAAGAAGGCCTACGTATACAACATATTGTAGTGTAGTTCTGTTTGTTTCCTGTGAATTGAACGTAAATTGAAAAAAAGAAAATTCCGAAAAAATTTATATATATATGTTTGTTTGTGTGAGAGTGGGTATATGTGTTTGTAGGTGTGTACGTGGGTGTGGAAATGAAGGCAGTATGCTTCGGTGGATGTGCGACGTTAATTCCTTTGATCAACAGAGTGTCAGCTCATTAAGAGAAAAGCTAGGTAGAAGAGGTATTGGATGTAGCGTGCAAGACGACTGCGCTGGTATGGCCATGTGATGTATATGGATGAAAATAGCAGGGTGAAGAAATGCCAATCTTTGGATGTAGTGGGGACTTGGGGTAGAGGCAGACCTAGAAACACATGTGGTGAGGTGCAACCTTCAGGCCTTGGGTTTCACCACAGAAACGACCAGTGACTGAGACCTCTGGTGCATTGCTGTACTTGAGAGGACATGTTGTGTCACGTAGTTTTTCCACCACTGAACTCAGGCTAGTACTCCTCTAGACGGGCTTTGTGCTTGTACTCTGTATCCTATAGGAACACCCACTGGTGGTCAGGACAGTCGTCGAGGCAGACCTGCAGCTGCAGCAGTGGCACCTATGTTGGTGACAAATAAAAAATAAATTACCAGACACGTTTAAGGCAATCGTTGGTTCCACATAAGTAGTGCCTGCTGGTGGCACATAAAGTCATCAAGAATGATACAATTGGCATCTGTGTGGGTAGCTAGTAAAATCACCAAAATCCCCTGAGTCACGTGAATGGCACACGTGTAGGTGGCACATAAATCACCTCCACACACTCGGAGTGGTTAGTGTTAGGAAGAGCACCCAGCCGTAAAAACAAAGCCAAACCAGATTGGTGCACGGTTTGGCCAACCAGCCTGCCGGTCCTATCTTTTTGATAAATGAAGTATATATTTTTTTCCTAAACAACTTAGATAAGCATTAAATGTATGATATCTAATAAAACATGATAAATGGAAACTGGAAAAAACCCGTCAGATATATATATGTGCATGTGTGTGTTCGTGTCTGTATTTGTCTTCCCATATTCGCTTAACAATATTGGTGAGGTTTGTGTCTCTGTAATTTAGCAGTTCGGCAAAAGTGGCTGATAAAATAAGTAGGCAATCCCGGATTGTACGGAATTAAGAAAAATATGTAAACATAACGATAGTTACCCCACTTTTTTTAATCACTAATAAATGCTCCCTTGTGAATAATAAATGCTCAATGATCACACACACACATATATAGTATTTTATGTATGTATGAGGCATGTATGTATAGATATTAGCGTTGGCAAAATTTAATTTCTAATGTATTGTAATAGAAAAAATTATAAAGAAAAGGGGAGTAACTATCGTTATCTTGTTTAACCTGTTTCAGGCTAACGGCTGCGGCCATGCTGGAGCACATATTTTTCTTAATTCCGTACAATCCGGGATTGCCAATAAGTACCGGGTGGGGGAGTGATCTATTCGACTGAAGGCATTGCTCCAGAATGGCCACAGTCAAATGACCGAAACGTGCAAAAGATAATTCTCAAAATTTGTTTCTTCCATGACGTTTAGGCTTACAGATTTCTTTGCAATTGTAATCTACAGCATTTGAAAATTATTTTGTACAAAATATCATTGAAAAACACCCAGTTTCCTGCAAGTTGTAAAGGCTGAAGATGTCGGGTCAAAAAGTGGAACAATATAGAACAGAACTAGGGCGTGTGTTACTTATTTCTTTATTGCCCGCAAGGTGTTATACATAGAGGGGACAAACAAGGTGGCCGGGCAAGTTGATTAGATCGACCCCAGTAAGCGGCTGGTACTTAATTTATCGACTCTGAAAGAATGAAAGGTTAAGTCGACCTCAACGGAATTTGAACTCAGAACGTAGCGACAGACGAAACATTTCGTCCGGCACGTGCTAACGTTTATTGTTATTTCTCATACACGATTGTAAACATTGAATATATTCATTATTTAATACTTACGGAAATGTTTAAAAAAAGACAGACTTCCTATATATGTGTGTGTATCTATGTTGTAGTTGAGAAATGTATCGTAAATATTATAAATGTATTTTCAGCAGAAATGCAGAATTTTTTGCCAAGAACTTTCTAGCTGAACGTCAACATAAGGCAGGAAGTATGTTCAATGCGCATGCGTGTCTCTTCTCTTGGGGGTATTAGTTACGTCATAGTTTAATTATCTCCCTTTATTTATTAGTATGATTTACCATACAATACATTAAGGGCCTAACACAAGTTATTATGGGACCGGCATAACGCGTGCACCTCTTAAAAAATCGCACCCAGCCTCCTCTGGGTAGGGAGCTGGGTGCCGCACAAATCTTTCTACAAACACATATATATAAATTTCTTTACTAGCCATTAAAGTCCAAACACAGAGGCAACAGCACAAGTTATGGGGCCTCCATAACACGTGCTCTTCTTTAAAAATCGCACACACACACATATAATAAAAATGAATGTCTGTATGTGTGTGTGTTCACCTATAGGAGGAAAGGTGAAAAATCTGCATTAAAACGGTAAGAATGCATTCCTATGTAAAATTTTACGAGAGGTGCCACCCTCAGAGAACTAGGGGGGGTCAAATCCCCCCCCCCCACTCCCATCCCACCTAAAAATTCAAACATCCGATTCTGATGAAAATTAAATAATTGGTATAAAAGACTTAGTAAGTTAGTTTCCCAGAATTTGAGCTTCTTTCGATTATATTAAGGGGGCGAAACCATCTACCCTTGCTCCTTACACTCTTCGACTAATTTTTCGTACCTCCTCTCCTTCTGTTGTTCTGCATTTTGGATATTCTCCTCTCATGGCACTGTCGGCTCTACTAGAACTCCAGTTTTCCTCTCTGCCTTCCTTACGATTATGTCCGGTCTCATTGTGGTTCGCACAAATGGACATACTGGCATTTGTTCTAAATCCGTGGCCTGCTCCCAGTATCCCTTCCATCTTTTGTTTTACATGTATATCTTTCTTGTAGGCCTGGTTTTGTTTCTGTTACCCTCTTTCTGGAAGCATATTCTTCCGCGATTTTCAACTCTTGGGTATTCACCTTTACTTTACCCATCATTCTTCTCATTGAATGCTGCACTTATGACACTAAGGACTTGGTTGCGGCACCAGGTATATCTCTATAGTGCTAGCCTGCAGTTTGACAAAATATGTCTCACCATTGCTTTCTATCCGCATCTACACTCTGCAGTCGCTTGCAAGTTCCATCTGACTAAGTTGCCGGGGAAGGTAAAACGTCGAATGAAAACTTTATCAAGAAGGACGTTCTCGCCTGTTCCCGATCCCAAAGTTCTTTCTACGAGATCCTGCAACTGACCACATACTCCTTCCATCTCAGACACTGTCCCTGTTGACTATACTGTACCAGATGCACATCACACCTTTCTTTTTCCTCTCTTCTTACTTCTCGTACCACTGCCTCCTTCTCCTGTTTTGCGCTGCTCATGCAAAATGGTTTGAAACTTTGCAAACCTAGCCCGGCTCTTGTCTCTTGCGATGCTCCTACTATGTCGACATGCCTTAGTTTTTCCCATTACCCTGTTTACTGTTTCCTCTGCTTTCCACATCCTCCCTGTTTGCACCTCAGGCGGGTTTTCTCAGATGTTCTTATTTGTTGAATACCTTAGCATCATTACTGTCCTCACCTTTCCTGTTTCGGTGACTGATGCTATTGGTAGCTACAGCACTGTTTTTTCATATATTGCAGTTGTATTCAGTGGTTTGGGAAGACCAAGCCATTTCCTGATAAATACACTGCATCTTTCTCCATCATTTCTTCTCTACTGAAAGCTATTTCATAGATTTGTAATGGCCACATTAACCATGGATACAGTCCAAACTGCAGTAACCAGACTTTGAATTTCCCTGGTATGACTTATCAATCGCCCTTACTCCTTGCTCCATGAATTCATGTATTTCCTTGCGTTGTACCTTGTCATTGAATATATTCCGATACCATGCCTAAGCTTTTCACAGGTCGTTCTCTCACAAAAGGGAGATAATTAGACTTTACTGCGTTAAATAATCTAGGAGGGGTGATGCGTTCGAAGTTGATATGCTATTAAATACCCTTTAAATGAATTCCTCTTAATCACTCCAGAATAGATTCTATAATACTTGAAATCCATTTCTGGTCTACCACATACGTACATATATAACAACACTATCGTTTACGAAAGATTTTCGTAAGTATTAAACAACGAAAATATTCAATGTTTTTAATTCTGGCTCTTTGGCGCTAAAATTCTTTGTCTCTTTTCTATGTTTTATGAATGAGAGATGTCCTTGATTTGTGTAGGATTTAGCTGCTATTTCAAGCTTTAGAAGACAGATGTTGGTAATACTTAAGAATCATGGTTCCGATGCGCGCCTACGCTCTTTGTCAAGAATCCAGCTAACCCGGAGTTTACGTACATAAAATCGCTGCATGAAAAATAGCGAGAGTTGCCTCACTTGCAAGGTACTCTCCATTCTCTCTCTCTCTCTCTCTCTCTCTCACCGCGTGCTAAGCTGCTGGCAAAGATTGTTTATCATGGAAGCTGTTAAATATCCATTTTTTAGGTTAATGTTGACAATAATTACTCGGAAACGAAATTTTTTTAAAATAGAGCAATAGTGTAGAAAACGAAAATTTCGGCGGAAAGGCCTTCAGAAAATTCACCGGATCCGGAGATTTTCCCCCGAAACTTTTAGGAAAATGTTTTTTTTTTTTAAATGTAAGGCAATCCCGGAT
>JACXVO010000019.1:3154282-3164596 GCA_015501135.1 Hapalochlaena maculosa
TTATTATATCTGTGAGATAAACACATTCAAAGACTGTAGGAAAACATCAAGACATTCACACAAGCAGGAGAGAAAGATTACTTTAAAATGAAAATTGGAGACCACGAAAACATTTTGTTTTGCATATTAGATACAACGTGTGCAGTAATAGACATAGGTTTGGGCCCAGCAGCAAGCTGAAAGAAATGTAATTTGCCACTCCACTTGCATTGTGAGAACAAAGGAACGATTCTACTGACTGCTACACTTACTTTGCGAGGTTCAATAAGAAACATCAAGTATGTTAATTTTCCAGCCACCATAAGACCACTGCCACATAAAGATGACATTCTTCTTTCTGTACCAATTAATCAACAACTGCGTAAGTCAAATGATGATTATTATGACAAACCTGGACGTGAAGACGAAATGGATGACAATCATTTTGAAATTCCTAATCACCGTTCGAAAGTTAGATAGTTTTCTAAGAAAGTTAAGGGTTTCTAAGAATGTTACTTACGTGGATGGAACAATGGCCCCAATATATAGAGTCTTTGCTCAAGGGACCAAAATAAAACAGTATACAAGCACCGAGAGAAGAAATTTGTCAAACTTTTCCACACATGCTAAAATTTGTTTGACTTATTGCGACAACATTACTGTTGTCCTATCGAATTGGTGATTATTCATTGATGCTAGCATTTCCAGCATTTTTGTTTGCTTTTTGTTTGCATGCTGGGAATAAGCACTCAGGGATTCCCGTAGATCATTCAAGAAGGCAAACGGATAATGCATTCCGTGATCAAGTATGACGATTTCAAGTGGAAAACTGGAAGTGACTTGAAGTTAACATTTTTTAAACTGGAAATCAAAATGGTTGAAATGGCGTTTTCCTTATTCATATACATGTGAGACAGCTGGGTTCAAAATGAGCACTACGATGGGCAAGATTAGCTAGTAAGTCATTAAATGAGATCAAGGAACGAAAATGTTCAATACGTGCCTCTAGTTTCCCTTGAAATAACTGTGTCGTCATGACTATGTATATAACTTGGAATCTTTAAACATTTGAAGTCAATGGATCCTGAAGGATACCAAATTAAGATACTGAAGGATATTTTTCCTCAATTAATTGAAGCAAAGATGAAAGAAGGAGTGACTCTTGAACTAGTCACTCGAAAATTGATGACGAAACGGATGTTCCGTGAATCATTCAATGAACCGAATGCAGATGCCCGTATGGTGTAAAACCTTTCCTGGCTTCACGCCTTATAAATTCCATGTAGTGAAATCAATGCTGTAACTCATTTGTGGTACTTTCTTAGTCTGTATTGCCATTTTAATTGATTAATTGCAGTTTAATAAATTGCAATTAAAACAAGAGTAAACAGTTTTTCTGATATGAGAGATATCTTGTAAATCAAAATGTAGGCGTGATGAAACAAAGCGGATCTCAGAATATTCATAAAAAATATTCTAAAATTAACTAATAACACCAAAAGTAATGCCTACAAAATAAATATTAGTATAACGCAATGTTATCAGTGATTGCAGCTAACGTTGATTAAACCTATCAAGAGTGATATCATTAGATAATTATAATCAATACATTTCTTGGAGGACAGATTTCAAACATGCAACCGCACACAAAATTAAACATATATGAAAAATTATTTTTCACCGAATGGAGGGAAAGTTAAAAATATAAAAGTTCTATTGAGATAGAAATCTGAGAATATGCTTTCCCATTGCATTTAAGATTTCACCGGTTTTTCACTACATTTTTGCACAGCTATACAAAAAACGCATTATATTGCGCAAAGATATTCGTGATTATATATCATTATAATTAAATGTACATTGATTTAGATTCATTATTATACGGGCCACACAATACACAAAAATTATACATACAAATATCTCCCCGCCTCTTTCTTTCTCTCTCTATCTCTCTCTTTCAAAACATATTGCATATCTATATATATGCATGTGTGTGTGTGTGTGTGTATATGAGGGAATGTAGACATGTATATGTACATGTATAAATATATATATATATATATATATATATATATATATATATATATATATATATATATATATATATATATATACTATGATAAAGAAAGGAATTATTTATGAGTTGATTGTTTTGAAACACTTTTTTAAAAATTATGCTCTAAGAAATTTCGTACAATTCCAATTTCTCAAGTTCCTAGAATTGTTTAAACTCCATTGTCACGCAAATTAAAATATTCACTGCGTAAAATTCACAAATGTACATATTCTTTGCATTTACTGATTTGCAAAGAATCTTACTTTCTCTTCTAGGTTTTCGTTTGCTATTTGAAGCCCATTATACGTAATTTATGATTTGTTGTACGAACATATTAAAAATACTTAAATAATTTTTGAATATGGGATAACTTTTAGAAGAGCCTTGGAAGTTAGGTAATTGCTATTAGAAGACGAGGAGAAAAATGCTACCGACAAGTACTCGAAACATGCACCTTATTCATAGTTTAAATTCTTTATTGCCTACCAGGCGTAGGAGTGGGTATGTAGTACGTATCTTGCTTACTAACCACATGGTTCTAAGTGCAGTCCCACTAGATGGCACCTTGGGCAGGTGTCTTGTACTATAGCCTCAGGCCGACCAAGCCTTGTAAGTGGATTTGGTAGACGGAAACTGGAAAAAGGCCACGGCATATATATATATATATATATATAATATATATATATATATATATATAAGATAAAAATGTATGTGGTGTAACACACGAGTAAGTATATATTAGTGGTAAAAGATGAAAGAACGGAAATGCTACCGTTTAAATATATAATATAACATAACATGTTTCTGGCTTGTTAGTGTGGTTTTTTCAAATTAGAGTGTTCATTACAATAAGAAAAGAAAAACAAAAAGAAATATTAAAAGATACTGAGAATATAAAATTTCATGATATATACCAACTCTAGAAACCACGTGGTAGATTCCTTCGCTTTTGCTTTAAGAAATTTTCTCTTAGATGTTGCCAGCTAACTGACATCTGATAAACACTGGGTTTACAAAGAATAAGTTCCAGGGTAAATTTAATCGACTGAAAGCGCTGCTCCAGCATGGCCATATTCAAATGATTGAAACTAGTAAAAGAATAAAAGAATACAAGGCTAGCACAGTGTGTGTGTGTGGGGTGGGGGTGGAATAAAAGAAATGACCCGGGTGTCATGGGTGATAAAACATAAAAATGGCATTAAAATTCTATGAAATATAACAAATGAAATACAACACAATGGTATAACACAAAGGAGTGGGAAACGAGTTCAGCTTCGACTCTGCAAGCCGTGGTCGTCACTGAAACCTTGCCTAACTTCTATATCACGTGACAGACACGATTTTTCAGTTGTATTTTCCTTTATAAAAAAAATAAAAAATTGCTTATTAGAACGTGACCGGAGACGAATATGCTTGTTCTTACTCCTTTCATTCGAGTGTATCGGAGACCTCTTTCGCTATATCAACCCCAGTGAGAAAACATACCTTTCCTTCTCAGTTAAAGGAGGAAGGTGGCACGATCTTAATGATTGGCTCGGAGGACAGTTGTACTCCTCCTAGACATGACAATAGCTGTTCGACATAGCCCCACATATCCGATATTCTTGGGCTCTGTACAATTGCGTGCAATAAACTTTCGTTGGGTATGGGGTCAGGTAAGTAACACCACGCCTCGAATTTAACGCAAACTGGTAAAGCACCTTGGTAACATTGCCACGCCAGAAACTTTGCGGATATTGGCAGCAGACAGAGCATATTGCAAGTGGACCACCACAATTCTATAATTAGCGGAAGACCTAGCGCTAATGGTTTCTTAGCCACGAAGCGGAGAAACGTGTAATGGTTAAGCAGTACGTGATCACAGAAGCGATGAACATATTTGCGATCTCCACCCTTCCTTTCTTGGAGAGCTGTCACTAGGACCGGGTCTGTGCTAGGAGCGTAACCTTGCTCGTGACTGCACTCCAATTCCTCACTATGCAAATGTTCAATTAGAACCAGAACCTAGCATTTTAACTGGTCCCACCGTCCAACGGCCGATGACGCTGTTGGTTGACATCAACTTTCAAGTATCGAGTTGCAAACCAACCAATTTCTCCTGGTTAACTTTTTGCTCCTGTCGTTGCCTAGTTATACATAATGGCTACACCTACACTTTGTTGGAAGTCCAAGACGGACATGATGATGTTGGTGTCATCTACATACGCCAAAAAAGTAGGCAGAGTAGAATTGCCATGAGACCGGAGTTCCATTGCCAAGCCTAATGTCTCGCAGGTGGTCCACGAACCGGTCAGCCAAGCGGCGTTCTGTTTGACCGATGTACACTGAAAGATAGAAAGAGCAGGAGATCCAGGTGTCTGTGATAAGCCTGCGTGGATAGTGTGAGTGGATATCCACGAAGGATGAAGTGGTAAGCCATGAGTTGAGACTGAGTCTCAGTGTCATGGTTGTCACTTTATAACCTGCGTGAGCGAAGGAATAGAGAGTAAAGGATGGAGAACTTGGAATGGATTGGGTGGGAGGAGGAAACGTTAAAGCAAATATGTGAATCGGTAAGTTTATTGTGAATGGATTTACTGAGAGCGGCATTGTGTTTATTGACTGTGATGTCAAGAAAGACGACGGAGACATTGAAAATAAAGCACGAGAATTTGAAAGCAGGATGAATGGATTGGACAAAAGTGAGGAAGGAAACTAGTTGAACTCAGGAGAGTGAGGTTGCAAGATACAGTCATCGATATAACGAATTTATATTTCAGAAGTAGTAGCAGTAAATCTTGAAAATATTTGGACACCAACGTAGCCAAGAAATGACTTCGTTTAGTTGGAGCCCGTTGTCGTTCTCATCACCACTTTCGTGATATGCTGGTAAAACCGCCCCACAAATAAGTAACAAGTTAGGGAGAGAAGGCTGGTCAGACGAAGTATGAATGTATCATGTTGAAGGTTAGGTAAAGGATTGAGGGCAAGAAATTCTTCGTTGTGTGGGATCACTGAATATAGAATCTTGATATCAAGAGTGAAGAGAAGTTTAGAGAGGCCAAGATGGAAAAAAAGAGTTGAAAAAAACGGAAATTATAATTAATGTTATGGATGTCGGAGGAGAGAGAATGCGTTTACGGAGCAAGAACACTCAAGATATTTCGAGATCAGTTTTGTGGGGCAGTTACAGACAGAGACGATGGGGCGGCCAGGGAAGGAAGTAAACAGTAGGAATGCTTGTAGTGGAGATAATGAGGCTGGAAGTGATGGGAGGGAGACTATCGGAGGATATGCGGTCATGGATATTGGAGGACACTGTCATTTGGTAGATAACACTGGGGTTCGAGGGCAGAGAGCAATAGAAGATAGAATCTTGCAGAAGGTGGAGAGCTTCAACCGCGTAGAGGTTTGCGTGTCACATCACCACGTAAAAGAATACATACCAGAACGAAAACAATAACAACTCAGTCTTTGTAAGATCGCAGAATTTGATAAAAGCAATAACTTTGCAACAATTGAAGAGAAAAAAAAATCGTAATATCAAATTTTGCATAGAAATATTTTGAACTGAAATTTGATTCTCTAGCTCGGTTGTCAGTCATAACGATGTTCCTAAGTCATAAGAAATTGAATAGTTGTTGGTCCCATAGACAGCGTAACCTATAGTCAAGAACATGATATCATTTTGCATTATAAATATCCTTAACAAGGCAATTAAATAATCTATCCAACTGGTAAAATGGGGGTAGAATACTCGAGGCATTTGATACATAGAAACACTTGCACACATATCCAATACATTGGAGTTTTGTTTTGTTTTTCGTATAGAGAAGTTATTACATAATTGTTCTACTCGCCTACGTACAACACATTTTCTGACGTAATGTTTGGTTCGCTGTCCTTTTCTAAATGACTTCCGTCCGTGTACATGTTCTTATGCTAACTCAAATCTGTCTACATCTGCATGTGATGTGACAAAGCAGTGATGTCGATAATATGTAATGATGTATACATTTTTTATTTATTTTCACAAAAGAAATACAGGGCCTGCAAATGTTGTTTATAACCAACGCAATTTCATTTCAACAACTGTCTACAAACAAATCTCATGGCGGCATAAGAATATTCAGAATTGGGAACATAGATAGTTTAATCGCTTTCAAGTGTGAGGAATGTTGATCAGTGCTTCTCAACCAGTTTTTACCCTTAAACGCGTTTGATTCCGATTTTACCCTTAGCCATTCAATTTAATAAAAATCCTAAAATATTTTTATAATTGGGAATATCGTAATTTCTAATTCTCCCTTAATGAGGGAACGGCCAGCTGCACTGAATATCCATATTTATCGCCCATTTAACATGGCAGTCTAAAATAATGGACGAAATCTGCCGTAGTATAGTTCCAAGAGACATTCATCTCTAGCTAACTTTGACATACGAACCTGTGTCCACTACAACCGTCGAACAATGGAGATCATTGGCTCCCCCATGCTGTTGCAACATATGCATACTAGTTTCATCAATTTGCGTTTCATCAGTGCATAGTAGCTGCACACAGCAGGGCTTGCCGAAGGCCATCTTGTTCGAAGATATCAATGTATTCTGATTCAAAACACACTCAATCCTATGCAAAAATAGAAATATCGTAGTTTCTAATTCTTACTTAATATATACTTTTACAATTATTATTAGGAGTAATTATATAAGTAATTACAGTTATTATTAGGAGTAATTATATAATTAATTATAAAATATTTTGTGTATTGCAGAAAAATAACCAATCTAACCACAAAAACTTAATTAGAACCCAAAAGGCCATATGGACCTCTGTTGAGAAACAGTGATATTGATGGTGAACTCCAAATATTAAACCATTATTATGTACTGACGTATCACAGTTAGCATGGTTATTGCATTATATAGTAAGACAACAAGGAAATGCCGTTAGTAGCAGAGTTTAGAAAGGTAAAGGAAGAGGATGAAATACTCTAAATGAATAAATTGAAAGATTTTATTTCATCTAAAAAAATAATTCTAAAACAGATTTTAATTATTTTGTCTGTTTCTTAACGTCTGTTAAGTCTCTTAGTTAAGTTACAATATTTCATCTTATTCCTTTATCTTCCTACTAAAGACATAGCCCCGTTGTCTTACTACCCACATTGTTTTGTGAGATTCCTTTGTTGGTGAAGTCTAGGAGAAAGGAATTATCTGATATAAACTCTAGTTGATGTCACAACCGATTAATCTTACTTATAGGAATGCACGGGTTGAAATGCATTAGAATTGGGGGAAGTGACGACAGAGCAAATCGTAACAACTGCATTATAATGATTGAGCGCCTGGAATTAGGAGATAATGCAAGACTGATATTCTGAAATAGAGAAAACTCCAGGAAAATGATAAAATCTAAATAATAAAATATGAATCGAGAAATTTTGAAAATTGCAGCGAGAGAGAATTTCATAGGTGTAGAGATGTGATAAAGGCAGAAAATTATGTTATCTTAAGGAGAAAGGTAAAACTGAATTAATATAAAAATAGTCAGTTCAGAACAAATAACTTAAATTAGAAATGTACAAACTCAACGAAAATGAATTAAAGAGAAAGAACAGAAAGTAAAGGTGATTGCATGAAATGTTAGAATAAGTAGTTACAAAATGGGAACCGAAAAATTCCGTTCGAAGGGACTGTTTCAAAATATCTCGCTACAAAAGAAATTCACGTTCTAAGGAAATTCCTATAATTTCGATTTCTTGAATTTTTTAAAACTCCGTTTTGTTTCTAACTTAAATCTTCATTGCCATTCACTTCGCCCAATTCACAAATTACAATATTCATTGCATTCACTGCGGAGTTGCAAACTCTCATTTTCAAAGGTAATGAGTGTGTATGTACATGTGAATGTATGTGTGTTCTTTTGCTGTTTACTGAAAGCAAACATCGCGTTGCATTCTTTTGCTAAATTTTGTGAGGGAACGGGTAGCGGTTTCAAGGTAAAGAAAATATTTTGACACAAAATAAATTTTAAAATGTGAAAATTATTACTTAGATACAAATGTACTTAGATAATATCTTACCCTAAAATTTACCCTCTCCTTCATATTGCTACATAGATGCATCGGGATTTCTGTATTTATGTAGGGCCGTGAAACTAACGGTTTCTGTGTTCTTGAATGGCTTACAATCATCTACATTGCAATTGTTTTTGTTTCAGTACACGATCCCAGATCAAGTCACTTGCTATACAAGGACATTTAAACAATAATTGTGGACGAATGTTAGCGATGACCTCCTCAAGCTATCAAATATCTTAATTTCTAAAGTGAAACAATGAGGGACAAAGAGAGGAGTTGCAAAAACTTAATAGTTTTCCAAATTTTCTTTTATAAATTTATTTATGGGTAAAAATATTGAAAACCCTTAATACATGCGATAATGACAAAGAAATAAAGAGAACTGCCTTTGGATATGCTAGAAACAGCAGCCAAATTGCCCTTAAACCACTGACTTTTTTCCTTTGAATACATTAACAATTTATATTTATTGTTTCACCAATAATGCTTTTTCCATGATTTTGTAGTGATAAAACAAATTGGGTATGCAAACATATCCCCACCATTTGGAAGGCTGTGGTAAAAAAAAAATGAGAACAATCCCTAAAAGTCTTTTCTCCAAATTTCTTTATAATCGTAATCTATGCCATTTGAAAGGGATTTGTATAAATTCTTTTACGCGCATCTTCCTGAAAAATATGAGGAAAGAAAGACAGATCGAGTGAAGTTTCCAAACCTCATATCCTCACTCCTTCTGGAAACCTCTTTCTCATTAATCATTATATAATCTGAAACCACGCCAATGAAAGCAACGCACAGTAAGCAAGTAAGCATTAATATACAAAGAAATAATTAGATGTAAAATATAAAACTTATTAGAAACGGGAATAAAATATGGAAAAAAAGGCTAGCAGAAAACTGCGTGGAAGGCGCTCTTCCTGCTAGTCATAATAATTGATTCTTTTATTAGCCATAAGGAGCTCATATATAAATATATTAAAAGACAATCAAGAGCATAAGCAGGACGATATGCAGTGTATAAACAAGAAAACAATAAAAATGAAAGAAGCCTCCCATTGAAGGATGTGCTTTAAGCGTCCACGTGGAAAACCTCACAGAAGCCATGGATACCTACTCAACAGGGCAAGAGTCTTTCTTATTTTATTTCTCATAGATGTATACTTAGAATCGGTCATTTTACATTGGGCTTTAATTCCTCCAAAGGGATCCAACATAATACCTCTTTCGCTACAACCACTAGAAATATTGTCTGCCACACGCGACCACAAGAGACATGCATGGCAATCTTCACATTGGATTCAGCTGATAACGGGATCCGTTTTACACGTGGCAACAAGTGTCCGATACCAACCCACAAGTCAACAATACCCACAATCATTGGACGGGAGAGACGATCAGGGTTTCATCTTCCTGGGTGCCCCTTAAGCAAGTTTGGCTGACGGCACTTCTATACCTGTGAAGGTTTTCCTGGACAGCCTCCCTCCGTCGATAGCACTGCCAAGTAAAGGATGTTTGGAAGTAATCCATAAGTCCCGACTCGAAAGTTCTCCGCAATTGACTGGTTAGTTTATCTTCATCGACGCCCAGGTTTCCCCCGAGAACGTTGTCACACTTTCGCTCCATCAAACTTCTATAAATTGCTAGAGGAGAACTACCATTGACTGCATTGCACGCCTGGCGGAGGGTTGTGTGCGTTTGGCAGCACACTAGATGCTAAGCGCCCCTACTCGGTCTTTGCCTATCCCAGAATAGCAGCTGAGTCTAAGAGACGAACTGTAGAAAACCATGTCTTACGAACGCTGACCACAACTGCACACCCTGAAGATACCGCAACCTCAGAAAATGTCTGCGCATCAGTAACCACAACATGGCCAACCCTCCATTCGGCAGCTGTTGACAACAAATAGAGCGCCTGGCTAGTGGTACCTACCTGTTCCACAGAAGGCAGAAGAATGAGCGCACCAGCTTGGTCATACGGTGAACAAATCAAGGGATGAGAGTCAAGCGGTAATAGATGGCGGATAAGATGTACACATTCGTTGCCTCCACTTAACTTTTCAGGTACAACTGCCTCTCGGCCTGTTTTCGTGCAAGACTGGCCTCACTGTTAGTCACCTCGATCTAGATTTACACCAGCTGGAAGTCTGGACCGAAACATATTCCGAGAAATTTAACCAGACCGTCTGTCCAGCTTCCCACAAGGCTCTTGGACGGTATGAT
>JACXVO010000027.1:377397-388617 GCA_015501135.1 Hapalochlaena maculosa
CATTTAGCGTCCGCTGTCCATGCAAGCATGGGTTAGACGTTTTTGACTGGAGTCAGCAGGGTGGTTGGCCCCACCAAGCCCCTGTCGGGTTTGGCTTGGTTTATATGACTGGATGCCCTTCCTAACGCCAACCACTCTGAGAGTGTGGGGGTGGTTTTACGTGCCACCCATATGTGTGCCATTCGCGTGACACAAGGGATTTTGGTGCTTTTACGTGTCACCCACACATGTGGTACCGAACAAACAACCACTCCGAACGTACCCAGTGATTTTAGTTGACACCGGCACAGGTACCACTTACGTGACACCATTGACTGCCTTGAAAATGTGCCACCTACATAGGAGCCACTGTTGTGGCTGCAGGGCTGCTTTGATAGCAATTTGACTCCTACCAGGTGTTCCTATATGATACCGAGAGGACCAGCATAGTGTGTCTTGAGGGATGCTTGTCTGCTTGGCACGACGAGTCTTCTCAAGTACAGCAATGCGCCAGAGATCACAATCACTGGTCATTTCACTGGTGAGCCCCAAGGCCCAAAGGTCTGACTTCACTTCAATCCACATCTTTCTAGGTCTGCCTCTATCCTGGGCCCCTACAACATCCAGCGATTGGCACTTCTTTACACTGCTGTTATCATTCATACGCATTACATGACCATACCAGCGCAATCATCTTTATTGCATACTGCAACCAATGCCTCTTATACATAGCCTTTCTCTTAATGAGCAGACACTCAAAGTATGTACGCTGCATATCCACCAAAGCTTACTACTTTCATTCCTTTCTAGTCTGCGCATATCTTCGGCAGTCACAGCTCACTGCCATGTAGCTTGGCCATTCGTACACAGGCATCGTACAGTCTGCCTTTCACTCTGAGGGAGAGGCATCTTAGATGTCAACAGAGGAAGCAGCTCTCTGAACTTAGCCCAACCTATTCTTATTCTCCCAGCTACACTGTCAGAGCACCAAAGTCTTTGCTATTGCTCATTGCAAAATTACATCTAAAACTTATATACCATTAGGTTATCATGCCTGTCTTAACAAGGCAATGGAGGTGTTAATGGTAATATCTATGAAATCCTACTTTAGTGGCATGCATCTCTTTTGATGGGTTTAATATCAGGAATTAAGTAAAAGTGCAAACAAATTTTTTTTGACACCTACCTTATAGCCTCCCTGGGTAAGCAATTGCCATCTGGTAATACCAACTGGAACATACCCTAAGAAAATGGTTTAAAACTTTGGCAAAAGGCCAGCAATTTTAGGGATATGGGATACATCAAACACAGTGTCCAACTGACACTTATTTTACTCATTCTGAAAGGATGAAAGGCACAACTGATGCCAGTGGTATTTGAACTTAAAATGTAAAGATGGATGAAATGCCACTAGGCACTTTTCACCATTGTGCTAACGATTCTCCTCATTTCTTTATTGCCCACAAGGGGATAAAACAAGGACAGACAATTTGGCCAGACTGGTACTTAATTTATCGACCCTGAAAGTATGAAAGGCTAAGTCGACTGTGGCAGAATTTGAAATCAGAAGGTAACAACAGATGAAATATCGCTAAACATTTCGTCTGACATGCTAACGATTGTCAGCTCACTGCCTTAACATATCCTAACAGTAATTTAAACACTTTCCCTAACTTCACAACTACCAGTGGGAAAATAGGAATTAGCAGTTCATGAGATTCAATATAAAAGAGGTTGTACATCTACTTTCTATTTAAAACTGTTCTTATAAAAATTTAGCATGTTAGTTGCCTTCAAGATCAAAAACAACAGAGCTGACTTGTCTTGTGTTATTAGTTTTTAGTATCTCGGTTCCGATTTTTATTCCAATGTACAACAGCAACTACTGATAGGATTCAAATGAAATGCTTATTTCCAAATTGGCAAAGTTGCAGATGGTTGTATTTTAACTGCTTTAGTGATCAATGAGTATCCAATAAGGAATGGTTCAAATAAATATTGTCCAAAGAATGTTTCAATCTTTCAACAGTTTTTCAGCTAAGAGTGAAAAGATCTAGAATTTAAAATGTTTAAAAAATAATTTTTCACCGATTCAAGTTACATTACTTTGTCTATCATCATGAAGGCAAATATTTCTCTCAAGTAAAATTAGCAAATATGCCTCCTTCGGATAAATTAAGAGTTTCTCAGCTTGCTTTATAATGTACAGTTTCCTTAATGAAGGATAGACTTTCGTTTAATACATTGTTGTAACATAAGATTGCTATAAATAATGTAGGCCAGCAGGAGATTCAAATTTTAGAAAATTCTAATTAACAATCATTGTTCTGCATTGAATATTGTGATAATTGGTCGGTAGTTTTCGAAACAGGACAACTTCTAACTTGCTTTTGAACGAATGGCTGAGAATAATACCTCTTAATTGAATGAGGATACATTTTAGAAGGAATGGTTACATAAATAGTGGTAACATAGTCAAATTAACAACATTAAGTGTCATAGGGAAACACTGTGGCTCAACTTCCAGTTCTTGCTACAAATATATAGTAAACCAAATATAAGTTCTGGATGTATTCTTTAGAATAAAGACCAAGTTCAAACATGACTTCAGGGAAATGATATCTTGTCACTATATTAAAAATTATTTTTAAGCATGGTAGTGGCACAATTTGTAGAAAGAGGCTGCAGTATAGATGCTAAAATTCTGACTCAAGACTATTGAAGTACTTAAATGTAACTCTATAAATTGAGAAAATACTCAATATTAATCACAAGTGTGCAAACAATGAAACATGGGTTGTGACAGCCAAAGGAATGCATAGGATTGCAAGAAATGAAACCAGTATGTTTTGCTAGATGTGCAATATCAGTGTGTATGTTTGACAGAGTGCAAGCATCTTGAGAGAAAAGTTGAGCATAAGAGGCACTAGAAGCAGTGTGTAAGAGAGATGACTATACTGGTATGGTCATGTGATGTGGATAGATGAAGACAGCTGTATGAAGAACTGCTGATCTCTGTGGAGGGAACTTGTGGTAGAGATAGACTCAGGAAGACATGGGACGAGGTGGTGAAGTATGATCTTTGAACCTCACAGAGACAATGACTAGTGACCAAGACCTTTGGCGATATGCTATGCTTGAGAAAACCCATCAAGTCAAGTGAAATGCTAGTCATGGCTGATTTTAGTGTCATGTAACTGGCACCCATGCTGGTGACATGTAAAAAGCACCTTCTTCATAGAGGAAATGTAGCTGAGCTCCTTTCAAGTCTGACCCTCATGGAGGCAATAACCAAGACTTTCAACATTATGTTGTACTGGAGAAGAAAACTCAAGCCAAGTCATGGCAAACTCAAGCCAGTCATGGCAAATACTCAAGCCAGTCATGGCAAATACTGGTGTCTCAGAGTGGTTGGTGTTAGGGCATCTAACTGTAGGAAACCTGCTAAATCAGACTGGGGTCTGGTGCAGCCTTTCAGCTTTCCAGCCCTGGTCAAACCATCCAACTTATACCAGCATGGACAATGGATCTTAAACAATGATAAGGATGATGTGAATACATCTCAGGCCATTAGTTTATGTGAAAGTTGAAAATAATCTAATGTTCTAATGCTTGTTAGCTACAAATGTTAATTATCACAAGTAATTTCTAGATATGCACTTGGAAGACAAATAAATTCCTATAATTAAATGAATAAATATATTAAATAACAAAAGAAAAAGCACACACAAAAAGAATAATTTGCAATTTAATACTGTAAAGTCTATGTACTTCATAATATGGAATTGACATCCAAACAGTTGAAAATTCTTTTACAACAATAGAGGCATAAAGTAATTTTCTTTTAATTAACTTCCTCATACTATCTCAAATTAATCATATTTTATTTCTGGTGCTATGATATGATCAAAACAACATATAGGTTTTAGAGAGCTTAACTTCCAGATGATTTATATAAAAGAAAATCTGTTAGATTTGCATTTATACATAGTTGAAAGTAGCAATTTCTAATCTAGAGGCACTTTATATAAGTAATGCATGCAAGTTAAAGAGTTCACTGCATAACAACATGGTTCTATGCTCAATCCAACTTATACAGCACCTTAAAAACCATTTTCTGCCTCAACCAAAGCCTTGTGATTGAAATTTAACAGACAGAAAATGGAAGTCTGTTAGGGACTGAGAGCTTGAATAGCTTAATGATTTCAGTGAAGAATGCCCGGTTGAGTTGTTGACAATTTATGTCTTATTGATGGCACTGTTGTATCAGTGGCTAACACACTGCCCAGTTTATCAAACTGTAAAGAGGTACCCAGTTCAATTATGCCTGTAGGTAAAAAACTGAAGTTCTGGAGAAAAGCAATGGTAAACAACTTTTATATTGTGCTAAAAGTGTATTGTGGATATGGACAGAGCTTCCATATGTCAAAGATGACACCATGTTGTCATCAGCTCATATACAATTATTATACATGCTGATGCTCTTTTTGTAGTTCTAGTTACCTGGCTACATTCAATCTGGGACGTAATTATGAAGTTTATTGTAGCTTTGCACATGATAATGAGTGAGCTTAATGTTACCACTTGTCTTTTTTTTAAGCTGCAGTGCACATTCATTTAACATTGTACTCAAGAGTTGTTTTCAGGAAAGAATAGAATTTGGGGCATTATACAACAATGACTAATTCAGAGTTAGTAAGGTTTTCAATATATAAGTTGGTGCTAATTTCTCCAGAATATTTCAGATGTAGATTGTATTTCTCTTCCTTCTTCATCTCAGAATGTTACAAGTTTGAAAAGCTCTCAGTAGTGTACATAGAGTACAGAGATCTATTGTTTGACCATGGGATTGTAGTCCCTCCTATGTCTCTAGGCTGTGATGAGTGGGAGGTGGTGGTGATAACAAAGTCTTTGAATCTTCCCTGCATTAAACAGCTTGAATTAAATTATCTTCAATCTCATCCGAGGTTTCGAATATTTCTGATATGTTGATATCACTAGCATGACTAGACAGAGTGACTGTACCAAAGCTGGAGGATAACATCTTTTAGAGCTATTCTAAACAATAATAGCTCCAGAAAAGCTCTCTTGAGCATGCTGTTCTGGTTTGACAACCTTTTAGAGGGAGAGAGTCATGAGGTGCAATTACTCGTTTTCTGCATTTTAAGAAATCATTTAGCCATTCTTCATATTTTCTCACACTATACAAATTATATAGCCCGTTTATTCTGAAATCAACAATACTGAAAGCTATTAATAAGTTCAGGTATACAATGCCTGCATTTTTACATTTAACTGCAGAAATAAATTCATTATTGTGATACTACAGCAACAATAATGCCTATACATAAATTACACAATATAATGAAATCATAGAATATAGAGAACAACAAAGCCAGTTGATATTTGAGGTGTTTTGAGTTTATTCAATCAATAGAACCATATATTCTTTCCATCACTTTTTCTTGCACACACATTTGCATATACACACCTAACATTCTCTTCTCAATCATCTTAAAAATAAAAACAAAAAAAAAAACAATTAATAAAATCTCAAGATTTGACCATAACACAAAGTTAAATCATTTTTTTTTAAATCACATTTTTTAAAGTAATTGCACACTGATGCTATCACAACAATAACCCTTGTTGATGCTACTATACTTAGACACACAAGTCTGTAAACTTGTTTAGATAGTCTTCAATGAATTTTATAAAGGGTTACTCAATGGAATAAGGGAACATAACAGGTATTTTTCCAACTTACTCTGATTCCCTGTTTACTGATAATGTTTTGAGAATAAAATGTACATATTTACAAAGCCAGGTTCAAAGAGGAATGGAAAATCTTTCATCTGGAAAAAAAAAAGAAGAAAAAAAAAGGAAAATGTTCATATTTGCCAGCAACAAGAATGGAATTGCTATCAGGAAGATTTTTTTTTAAAAGATACTCTTGGTCTATTTAAATTTCATTCAAGTTTAAGCAATTTACTGAAATACACCAATTTATTTTCTCCAGTAATTTTCTTTCAATTTCAAATATAAATTCAGTTCTCTCTTGTTAAAAAGAGGATTTACAACTCTTATAACAAACAAATTCTAAGCAGAACAATAAAAATCTTTAACAGATTCAGGATATAAAACTATACGACCAAAACAAAAGACAATAAAAACTAACATCATTAATGATTGCAAAAGTTTCTATTTGAAAGTTGTTGACTATTTTGAAAGCGATTTTCACTAATTCCCTCACAACAGTCAGTCTTAGATATATCAAAATTGAACCATGTTGGCTGTATTTGGTTCTTCTGTTGTACTTTCAGTTTCTAATTGCCATATAAACACTTTTCAACTCAAACTCTCTTTATATAGAGCAACTTTTCTTCATATAGATAATAACTGACAATATTGAGGTGGGATATAGTTAAAGAAAGTCAACAAAATATAAGTTTTGAATGAACCATAGTAGGTAAATGTCCAAAAGTTGTATAAAGCCAAGAGAAATTAATGTCATTTCTTCTATTTCAAGATATTTCACAATTTTCAACTGAATACTAAATTGATCAAAACTACTTTCTTTTTCTTTTACAAAACCATCTTTTCATACTAATAAAAGACAACAGCTTATAATCTTCCTTATATTTTTTGGATGGATACACTAAAATAGGATTATAAGTAGAAAATGGATATAAATTGAAAAATACTTAAGTTTTGAGAAAACTAGCAAAGATTTTAGGCAATAAAAAGAAAGATACTAGTCTGATTCTAAACACATGAGGTAACACCTAATATATATAAAAAGAAAAAAATACAAAAAATCCTGAATAATCTGTGGCAAATAACCAAATTGTTATGATCAAATTATAAGATAAAACTCTGATTCAAATTTAGCTTATCTACAAAACTTATTTACTAATCTCAGTAAATATTAGGTTTTGTTGCTAAAATTTTCTTAAAGTTGAAATTTCCTCATCTATTTTGATAATTTTGAGTTTCCTAAAAGGGACAGTATAAATAGATGGAGAATTCCTTTATATGAATTTGAAGAGCAAATAACACTCTGCTGAGTGTCATTCGTTGGACCATTGAAAGGTAAGGCTAATTATGTGCTACATGTGTTTCTAAGGGAGCACCAAAACCATACAAATTCATTACAGCAAAATGATTTCTAACTGACACACAGAACGTATCTGATGGGAGTGAATACTGAATAATTATGTAGCAAATTATAGTTACATAAGATGTATTTGGAGCTCCTTTTGAAATCTGTAGTAGTACATAACTACCAATTCTATTCATTCATAGAATTGTTTATCATGTAATAAGCAACCTTTGTTACTTGATAATTGGAGCTCTATAGTAGCAGTCAACTAATCAAAATTTCTGTCTAATTTTGATATGAGGTGTAGTGTATTGGATACACTAATTAATAAATTTAATTGATTATTCTCCTTTTGTGTTATCTATACAGTCTTCATCTATGATAGAGGCTAACAATACAGATAAACATCAACTGTCTTAAATTCATATTAGATTTTCAGGTAGGGAACTCGGCTAATATGAACAGTCTGCTTCATAAGCAAGCAAACCACTTTAGCCTAAAATAAATGACAAAACTACTTAGTTGGAATGTCTTCATATATGAAAAAATATATTGAAATAGAAAAGAAAACTGAAAAATAAAAGGATGAGGAGGGACAAAGAAAAAAATGCTGTAAAAACTTTATAATAATTATTCAGGAAGTCCTATTGAAGCTTATGAAGATTTTGTAATAACTTGACATAACATTAGAACTAAGGATTACATTAGTAATTAACAAGCAAACTAATGATTGCATCAATTTTGGAATTAGCCCAAAACAAAACATTAAACAATTTTTGAAACAGATGAAATAACAATACAAAGAAAACTTTAAAAGAAATTTTACCGAACAGATATTTGATTCAATGAAAATTGTGCCAACTACTCTGTTTATCCCAAAGTCCATAATTTCAAAGACTAATATAACTAGTCTAAATTAATATAGAGAAGGCATCACAGAATGAAATGAAAATGTGTTCTTTTCATACCATCCTATGAACCTTATGAAGAAGGCAACTATTTCCATACTCACATATGTGCAGGCAAGCACTCACACATGCAAACACATAGAATAGTCATTGTCAAATCAGAAAATCACTGAAATACACAATCCTGAAAGCTAACATTTCTTGACATTTTAGTTTGTCTCCTAGTAGACCGGAATGTGTGTGAAAAATGGGTACAAATATATATATATATATCTTTTATATAAAATGAAACTGCGGTCCAATCTCCTATCTATAGTTTGCACAGTTGAAAAGTAATTATCGTTTTAAATGCTTGATTTTTAATTCCATGTGAACAAATAAAAGAAAATATTTCCCTATTTAATTAAAGCAGAAGTACTCAATAAAATATAGCCATTAAAAGTGAAGCAACTGCAATTTTTAAACAATAAGTTAGAGTTTTATGACTAACATTGAAATAATTGAAAAAATAAAATGGAGAGGGGCAAAATGCTACCAGATTTGCAAAAATAATAAAAAAATACAAAGAATAAAGATAATTATTAAAAATGTCAATAACCAGGTTTTCCTTTTGTCTTTCAAGTTAACAGACAGCAATATTTCTGTGATATTTCTCACTATTTTCAGGTAAAGGTTTAAGTTCTATGCATAAATACAATGTTCTAGAAGAACTGTTAAAGTACAAACTTAATTGATATAGATAACATAAAAACTTTGGCAAGAATTAGCTAGATTCTAAAGTGGGAACTGTAAAAACTTTGACAGATTTCCCAAGTAAGAGAGTAGCAAAGATTAGCTATGATAAGTGCCAAATTAAATATAGTCACAACAGATGCACTCACTTGCTTTAGGTTTTTCAATGCTTAGTGTATTTTTAAATAAGCAAGTCAAAGACTTCTATATAGAATAATTTGTGTTAATGGGAATTAAAAAAAATCAGTAGTTGATAGAATTAGAACTAAACAAACCAGACAAAAAACAAAAATATCACTTTTGAAGCTAGACAATGATTAAGTTAATTATTTTGAGAACTTAGAATAATTTTTATGTGGGTGAAAGTGAAAGAACAAACTTAAATTTGTGAGGTAAACAACTGGAATATACTAATACAAGTTGCTCATTTAAAATTATGAAGAGATCTAGTAATTGTGGAAGATTATCAATACATTTTAATCAACCCAAATGAAATATTAGCATTAAATATATACTGTTAGTAATCAGCACAAATATTCCAAAAGAAAAAATATATTTCATTTAGATAACTCTGGGAAAGTTATATTTAAAAAATGCCAAAAACTTTCATTTGAATCTGATCTTTTAAAAACTTTCTTTGTTAATTTCAAACTCTAGGCACAATCTGCTAATCTTTAAGATCATCATGTAATGAAGCATGATACAAAATCAAAGCATCAGAAACATTTATTCTACAAATTAACAAAAATGTTCAGTAAAAAGGTTTTCTTGATTTGACAGATTTTTTTGTGTGTATGTTGTTGACTTCAAATAAAGATTTTTTTAAAATTACAACTTAATAATTAAGTAATTTTTCCGGAGAAGACTACAAATTTGTCAGGGAGTAAAGAATTTGAGATATACAAATGTCTTATTACAATTGTCTTTCAATAGGATGATCCATTGAAAATGGAAAATTATATTAATATGGAAAAGTTTCCAACTCATACAATTTTTGATTTTCCTGAACATTTAGCAATACTACAAATTTACATTTCATGTAAAGAGAGGAAAGTAATGGATTAGATCCCAAAGAGAATCAAGTAGTTGGTTTTTGTTTTCTACAAAACAAGATATAAAATAAATAATAATTTGTAGAAGTTGGTAGAAAATACTTTAATATATTTTCACAGATATTTCTACACTAACTGCAGTTGTTACAACTATTTCACTTTGGTTAGCATGAAAAATATGAAAGAAGCAAACAGCATTAAATGATGAAATGTGCAAAAGAATCCAAAAATTAGGCTAACAAATGGTAAAATCAAACAGTTTGGCAACTGATAGATGGAAAATATATTTACTAATAAAATTTCTAAAGAAAAATATAAAAAAAGAATGTCACCAGGATAGACAAAAAGAAGGAATAATAAATAAGTGTTGGGTGTTGATTCCTTAATTACTAGAGAAATTTGTTCTACAATAAGAGAGAGAATACTGAGACCTATAGATGTTGAGGTGGACAACAGAGAGTTACATAGAAAGATGACGATTTTAAAACTATGATCAAATGTAAAAATAAATCAACCAATAAAGATTTTGTAAAAAAAATATTAAAAAAAATATATATTTTTTTAAACAGTACACAAAGAACAACTTTCACAAGAATCAAAAGATTTAAATTTAAAAGTAAAACATGTAATCTTTATATGTAAATGTTTTTTAAAGGCTATTTATCTTGGGTATCAAGATTTCAGGACAGCTAATTCTTTCATTGCCAGAACCTATCTTAAAATACTACAGTATTTTGCAAATGTTTGGTTAGGCAAGTCTCAAAATTTATATAGAATATGTTAATTCTTATGCATATAACTATGCATGTCTTCATAAAGAACAGTAACTATATCAATGTCAAAATTGAGTGTAGTTGTGTAGAAAAGAATTTCTAACAAAACATGCAATCAATCTAATTTCAAAGTCTCAAAATTCAACTTACTGAGCTTAATATTGAAGTTGAAAATTAAATAAAATCATAGTTTTTTTTTTTAATATTATTTTGGTTTTGTTTGAAAACAAAAAGTATCAACAATAATGGTTGTTCTTTTGAAAAAATATGGCCAAAACACATAATTTCACCATTGAAAGCAAATGACAATTTAGTTTATAATAATATGAGAATAAACATCAACATTTTCCTTGTGCAATCATTTCTTTCATTAATTACATGCAGTGTAGAAATCTCATAACGAGAAGTTCATAGTGTTTATATATATAAATAAAAAAAAATAAGACACTTACTTTTGTTAGCAAATAAGAATAAACTAAGCTATTTAATAAAACTGTTGATTACAAGTGTGTCTTTGGAGATTTTCTTAAAGAAATGCAGCACAATTGGTTTGCAAAAAAAATAAAAAGTACACACATTCCATTGCATACACCAAAATTAAAAATAGTAAAACAAATGAAACCAGCAAACAACTGTCTGTCTGTCTGTCTGTAAATATATATATATATATATAT
>JACXVO010000220.1:6078-18145 GCA_015501135.1 Hapalochlaena maculosa
CCGTGTCACGAGAATGGCACGTAAAATCACCCCAAGCTAATTTTCGTGAGGTCGCATCATACACGAGATTTAAAATTTATTAAACCAAAATCCTTCAAAGTCACTTTCCATATCCGTATTGTTATGACACAAGATATATAAAATCATTTTTAAGGGATGAAAATCGCTAGGGTTGCATGATATGCGAGATCGCATGTTACGAGTGTATACGGTAAATGAAACTATTCCGTAAGTATACAGATCATGAAAAGCCTGGAGGAGAATGGAAGATTCATATATGAAAGCACTTAAGATTTGTTTGTATGCATATTTAATTTCTTCTTTTAAATATTTCAGTAATTTGGCAGCAGCCATGCTGGAGCACTGCCTTCAGCTGGACAAATCGATCCCAGAACTTATTTTATCAGTTTCACCTGCCAAACCACTAAGTGACAGGGACGCAAATACACCTGCATTGGTTGTGAAGTGATGGTAGGGGGGCAAATGCAGATACACACATCATTTAGCATCCATTTCAACTGGGACTGGCAGGTTGGTTGTCCACTTGTCTGGATATCCTTCCTAAAAGCAACCACTCCAAGAGTGGGTGTAATTTTAGGTGCCACCCCCATACACATATATATATATATGAGCCTCTTCCAGTTTCCATCTGACAAATCCACTCACAAGGCTCTGGTCAGCTAAAGGCTATAGTAGAAGATACTTGCCTAAGGTGCCAAAGTGGGATTGACATATATGCTTTACTAGTTTGTCAAAGTACTTAGATTTCTTGAAATCTTTAACAGGGATGTAAGCAAACACCGATTGTCTAGTGATGGTAGGAGACAATGGCAATGGGATTCCTTTAGGTTCTTACTAAATATACTCAACGCTCTGGTTGACCGAGGACAATAAGAAAAAGACACTTGCCGAAGGTGACACAAAATGGAACTGAACCCATGTGGTTTGGGAAGCAAATCCCTCCACTATATATATATATATTAAATAGCCGTTTCCTTGCCATTCCAGTCACCATGGCACATATTCCCCACCTGGACAGGACGCCTACCCATGACAAGACATAGGAGTGGCTCTGTATTCAATCCCCCTGCATAGTAGCACCTTGGGCAAATATCTCCTACTATAGCATCAAGCCAACCAAAGCCTTGTGAGTAGATTTTGTAGATGGAAACTGGAAGAAGCCCATCATATGTATATATTCTGTCACTTGACAACCGATGCTGGTGTTTGCATCAGTCACCAATAAAATAATTACTGGGCTTACAAAGAGTAAGTCCTGAGGTCAATCTGACAATGCAGTGCTCCAGCTTGTATCACCTAGTCCAGTAATCCAAACCACAATCCTATTATGGCACTACCAACTAAGCCACATACCTCCAATCTACATATATTTTCATACATTTCAACCCTGGGTCTGTGTCCATGCTAGAGCACCACTAGTGATATATCCCTTGTGCTTATTTCAATCAGTTACCCGTAGAACCATGTGGTTGAGAAGATCACAGATGTACCAATATTTTTTAAATATCTTTGATGTCCATTACATACTGGTAGACATCAGAAAGTTGGATCCATCAGATTCCTCAGTGTTAGATGGGTGCAAGGAGTGTATTATTCTCTAGTGTCTGATTATTGCAACCGGATAACTTTCCTAACCAATCGAGTGATCAATCTATCAACTGAAATTAAATGCTGTCATAGTCCATTCAAGTAGAAAGTCACTGATTGCGACATGTGCAGGTATAGGTTTTATATGGTTTGACAGGTATCCTTTGAAGAAATTTGTCTAGATATTTTGTTTGACAGTTACCGCATCATTGATTTACTTTAAGAAAATAGCAAATAATGAAGACCAGTGAAGACAAAGAAACTGAACTTGTGCATTATTGAGCACAGAATATGGAAATAGCAATATAAATTGATATTTACTAACATTTCTTACAGCAGCAAATACACTCGATACACAGTAGTTGGGGAATGATAGGGTGATATAAAATTTTGAAACTGTAGCACTGCACTTCATAAACGAGCAGCAGCCTATCAGAAAGGCCTCCTGGTTTTCTCTGCAATTCCTATCCTAGCTGCAACACCCCCACTATTGAGACCAGTGGAGGCTACCTGCTTGCACACTAAATCATTCTACTTTCTTTAGAATATCCAGGTGCATGTACAATCAAGCCTTGATTAGAAGACGTATGGAAGTGTTTGTGTATATTATGCATGTGGTTATTCTGATTGTTCCTGAAATAAATACAATAAAAATATGCATATCTAGAAAAGCAACTGGTACTTAACAGTGAATGTTAATAGACTATGTTCTTTAGCACTGGTCAAACAAGATGAAAAGCTTTAACCTGATTACTTTTCTTCAGGCAGCATGTAATTTTTAAGATTTGGTTGAAACTTCCGTGTGTAATTTACCTTCATGCCAATTTGTCTTTATTTGTTGATTTGAAATTTGAACCTTTACCAAAAAGATAAATAATGTTTCTCATTTAAAAATTGCCATGCATCACCTTGTAGCTTTGAAATTTGGGCGATATACTTTTTTCTGCTGTCTCTATATCACTGGGACAAATTTGGCCAGATTAAATGATTGAACTCATCTCCACTAATCAACATTTATTAAAATTGTACAGAGAGGTAACACTAGCTGAAAAAAATTCCTAAATAGCTCACACCACTAATATCTTCACTCTAAAACAGATTTACATAAACCAGCAGTAATTAAGCCACTGTAACAAATGTTACCTTTTAAACACTATAATGTAAGAAAAGAAAAAGCACTAGACAATCTAAGTCATGGAAGTGTATCTGAAAATCTATAGAACTACAAATCTGAGAGCTTCTTGCCAAGACTCACCTACACTGTGTACTAGCAATCCACATTTTGTACTATCTCCAATTAATACCCTCCTTTAGTAAGACATTTATACTCAAGAACATGGCAGTATCATGCATAGTGCCAATAGACTATCTCTAATCATTCATGCTGTAGCATATATTATTTGAAGATTTAGCCATTATATCCAGCAACTAGATGACAAGTGGGAGAAATAACACTTTCAGAATGCATAGAGGTTAGACCAGAATTCCGATAACTATGCCTCCATATGCCCAGGTCAGCTCTTGAATGCAGTAGAATATCACTGCTAGTTCTAGACAAATTAAGAAATGGCCTGTATTTGAACAGAAACCTATATATACAACTTCCAAAAATTAAAATTTAAAATTTTTAGTAAGCCTTTGAACACAAATAGACAAGCAAAATCATAATATACCTTTATATTCTGTGTCTAAAACCAAGCTCTGAATAGAAATCTATTGGCCTAAGTATACAATGATATTTACTGAAAAGTCAATCCGAAGTCCATAAAAAAGCCTTAATCTAACAGTAACTTAAATTAAGATTGTTTATCAATGCAAATGCTAAAAGCCTTTATCAGAGGTCTACAATTACAATCCATGCCTAAACAGGTAGTTTCTAAATTCTGTCCATTGTGAGTTACTAACACAGTAGCTACATGTTGCTCAAGACGGCAACCAGATAAAAAGCCCATCCATAAAAAAAATTTTTTTTTTTCTTTTTGGCAAATGGTGACATGGTTAAAGAAATCTGTCCACATTCAGAGTCAGCAAATAGCAGGTATAAAAAACTACAAACTGGAAAAAATTAACTTGGTATATATCACAAAATGAGAATTACTTGAAAGAACAACCAAGTGTAAGTTAATACTGAATGTCATAAATAAAAAAGATGTCAGTAATACATGACAAAATAATTTATAAACTTTTTTCTATAAATGTTTGAGGATGGATGATTTGCTAGCCTGACAACATTACAATTTCCACTAATAGATATCCACCTGCAACCCGATCCTGAAATTCACCTAAATTTCATACTCTTAATCCCATGCTTAAACAATGTGCTATTGCTACATTGAGATGCACCCAGCTTATCATCTCACTAGTATCTTCAAAATTATGTGGATCAAGAATGTATACTTGGAACCATACCACTTAAGCTTTACCTAAGGCAGAGGCAGTTAGGCATCTCGCAATGTAGACGAGGGATAATAATGCATAGGATAAAATACTTTGAGAATATAAAAGCATACACTTAGAATAAACTAAAGGCTGAAGAACCTTGCTAAAATCAGACCAATGTGTGCATGTTTTTATAACACTAACTAGTGACCCATCAGAAACCTTCAGAACAAAATGCAATACACAGCAGCTAACTTAACTAAAGCCACTACAAATAGTGACAAAGTTCACCTCAAGTAACTGTCACAAAATCTTCAAGTGAAAACTGAAATTTAAACTTCCACTACAACCTGCAGAAGACTAACATTAAAAACAGCCAAACCAGCTAGACAACATACAATTGGACAACCAATACACCATTGATATTCCTTCATATCACCTATGCACAATAAGAAATTCCTGAAAGAAAACATTTCAAGTCTATTTACAACAGTCTGTTTACTTAACCTGATTGAACATGGAAGAATAAAATTCCTTGAAAAAGTTTAAAAAACATTTGAAAATTCTAATGGATGAAAGGAAAATTTGCAGATAACAAAAACAATGGTTAGCAGAATTAATCTTTAATTTCATCAAATTACTCAGAAATCATCCAACACCGTTGTCGCATCGAACGGTTTATTTCAGTTTAGAAATACAGTAGTTTGGTGTCAATTTGTTAATCCCATTTACATTGAAGACGAGAAAATTGGAATAAAACACAAGTTTACCCTCACAAACTGCCTGGTTATATGTAGCAGCCAGCAATTGACAAATCAGATTTGGGAAAATATTTGCTATGCAGAAGTATAAATTACTTAAGAGCACTAAAAAGGGAGAGTGAAAAAAAAGACAAAAGTACAAGAAATATTTAGGATGAACTCGTGGAAGTTAGGAAATTTTCTTTTGGTAATTAATGTACTCCCTAAATTCAATAAACTTATAATCTTAAAACCATTCTTAAAAAAAAAACATGAAAACCCACTACACACATTCTATAATGATTTCTAAAACAGCTCATACAAGTAAAAAGTTTTATTACAAATAACATTATTCTAGAAAAAGAAAACACTGATTAAAAAAAACACCCAAATTTGACAAACACAAAACTTTATAGCTAAAAATAACTTCAATAACTCAAACAAGGTTCTATATAAATGTAAAGCATCAAGTTGACAAGCAAAAGCTCACTGAGCATCAAATGTTTAAAAACCTTTCCATGGTATAGACATATAAAAAAATATTGAGTCTCACGGGGATAATGGTTGCTGCCAGTTCAGTCGATATCAACTGAATTTTTAAATAAACCAAAGTTATTGAGTCAGAAACTGAAAGCTGTCCTAAACTTAAATCTTTAAAATGCAATCAACTGTTTTTTATCTTTTTTAACTAGCCAAATATACCAATTGAATCAAGTGAATATCTAATTACAACATTAAAAATAAAAATATCCATAACAGAAGAAACTAGACAAATTAGCTGTGCTTGGTGTCAACAAAAGCAATAACTAAAATTAACTCTTCAGCTTCAAATACAGACTACTGTTGAATGTTAAAGAACTTCAGAAGGCAAAAAAAAAACATAAAATGCCAATATACAGTTGGGTCAAGTGTTTTAGGAGATAATGCTTTACAAATGAAATAATGAAACTGAATGGAGAAAGGGAGAGGAGAAAAAAAAAGAGAAGATATCTGAATGTCTTTGTCCTTTATTGAGAAACCCCTGTTGAAAATGTGATGAATTAATGAACGTGAAGGAGGTCAAACGTGTTGAAAAGAAAGGGCGGGAAATGTTTTCTTCATTTTAGCAAAAGTACAAAGCAACTCTAAAAGGGTGCCCAAAGTGAAGTGATGGACAGTTTATTGATGACAAAAAAATTAATAATTAAAAAGGAAAAAAAAAGAAAAAATATATATATAGAGAGAGAGGAAAAATGAAAATAGGGGAGATGAGAAGACATTACTTTTGTCTTGAAACTACAAGAGACAGTCAGAGGCTGAAGTGGGTCAACACAGGAGGAATGTCGATACTGAACCACTTTGTGAGGCTGGTAACAAACTAGCAACTGTCAATACTACACTTAGTACTGCAATAGTACCAGTTATGTTGTGAATGACTTTAACTAGCCTTCTTCTTCCTCCTCATCTTCAGCGGCTTCACCTTCACCTTCCTCACCTTCTTCCCCAACATCCTGAGAAAGGAAAAAAAATGTAAAATGTACTTTGTGCTGAGATCAGTCAAATAAAAGCAAAGTAAACTATAAAACATCCTTATCAAGATAAATATCACTGGATACTTACTTCCTCATCAAAATCCTCTGCTTCTTCACCTTCTTCATCATCTAAGCCTTCCTCATCTAATTCTTCATCTGAAAAGATATATAATTTAGATATGCACATGAAATTCTCCAAGTTGTTAACAGGAAAAGGTTTATCAAAAATGTTTATTCCATCATCTAAATACGATTTTCATAAAAAAGAAGCTGAACAATTCATTTTAAGTGACACTGTCAATCATTTGACATGGAGTTTTCCCAAACAAAGCTAAGGGTTAATGCTCAAGTATTAGAGACTAAAACCTGCCCCATCAATCAGAATTAAAAAGATTCTGTTGCAAACATCACAAAGACGCAATAGAAAGAATGTTAACTGTATAATTGAATCTTCTAATTTAAATTAAATGTCTTGTTTTGTCTAACGAAAGCCATGATCGAAGCAAAATTTATCGAAAAATAATGTACCTACCTTCTCCTGCACCACCTTCGTCCTCCTCTACTTCTGATGCCTGAAAAGAAGATATTTACAGTGTTACATTTTTTATACTCTAACTGCAAGACTAAATGAAATGCATACTTTATTATATCTAGGACATTTTTTTTTTAATCTAGTCTTTTTTTGTAAAGAGATACTCCTAAAAGTATATAATAGCTAGTAGTAAAATGGCAAGACAAGCTGGAACATAAGTAATTTGAGGTCGTATGTTTACCTAAAAGAAAAGAAAACACCCGCCAACATTGTAAGTTTGTGAAAGCAACTTTGTTTAAATTTTCTTTAAATGGATTCACAGTAAATGAATAAGCTAGACACTTAATATTCACAACTATTTTACGTTTTCATTATTCTGAAATCATGTCCTAATCCTAGCCACTAATGCTAAAGATATACTTAGGAAAATATATAAATTGCATAAAATACAATTTTTCACATCATTATAGTGCAAATTGTAATTGGTACTCATCTGATAAAGTCAACCTATAGAAAATCCATAAACGAGCTTTGTTAACGGGAACTAAAATAGGATACTGGCTAAATGGAAGATGTCTACAGCCGGTACCAATACGTCCCAAATGGCTAGTTAAATAGTAACCACCAATCTAAAATAGCTAATATCTTGCTAGAAGCTATTCCCAAATATAATCGTTACAGCATTATAAGATGAAAGGCAATATTGTAGAAATGGTTCAAAAGATAATTACCAAATAGTATTGCAGAGGGTTTGGCCAGATGTCATCCTTGATCACCTCCCCTAGCTCATCAGCTCCTGCATCACCATGATCAGTAAACCAACAGAAGAAAGATTCTTGTTCCTCATGGTTTCTTTTACGACCACCTTTGCCCGGTTGACTGGATTTTTTAGTCAAGTCCTGAAAGATAAAATCATTCTCTCATATAGTATATACAATGTCAATATCAAACATGAATGATAATGATTGAATTTACTCAGCATCAGGAACGATGGGTGCCTAAATACTTTACATGAATTCGATGTATTAAAAGAAACTACTAACTTTTCCTGGCTTCCATTTAATGGGCGTTGATTTAGATGAAGGTTCTCCCGTATCATTCAAATGGAATTCTTTTGAAATAACGTCATTCTCGAAATATGGATTATTGCTGTCAAAACACTGTAAAAGCGAAATTAGATATAAATAAGTGAAACGGTCTAAAATGATTTGCAGCGAAACTGTATTTATATAAATTAATGTGAGATGAAGTAAAATTTGGCAAAAGACAAATTTTCTTATTAAATGACAAAACCCGATTAATATCCAATTACGATTCCATAAACAGCGCATGTACTTCCCAACTACATGGCACCTTGATCAAATGCCTTTTATAGCCTCAGACCAAAGAGCTTTATGAATTGATTTGGTAGACGGAAACTGTAAGAATACTATTGTATATATTTGTTTTTGTGTCAGTGGGAATTAACTTCGCCGCTAGACAACCGGTATTGGTGTTTACGCCTCTGTATCGTTGACGTTATATTTACCCGGAAGCGATCTGTGAAAACAATGCAATGGGTTAATTTTCTTAAGATCTCTCCCCATCCACTCGGAATTGTTTATAATCGTAATCAATATTATTTGAATGGATTTAAATGAAATTTCATTTTCCTAGTTACGATAAAAACTTCCGATCTTGTTAACTTTCCGAAGGCTCCTCTCTACTACCCACTGCTGCATTGATTGAATTTTTCATATTCGTTCCTTACACCACTTTTACACCCATCGCACTATTACTTTTCGAATTCGTTTCCAGGCAAATAATGTCAACATTAAGCGTTCCACTGACCGATATTTATCAGCCTTTAAAAATTACTGGGAAATCAAGACGGTGCTCCAACATGGCCGCAATTCAATGACAGAGACGAGTAAAATAAACAGCCAAAACGTCCACTCGAGTACTTCCATGTTCATATACTACACTTTGCACAATAATCCCACGATTAAATAAAAATTAAAATCAACTCACGAAATTTATTCGGTAGCCTGACTTAATATCTTCAAATTCTTGAACCTCAACTTTTGTGAGGTATTGTAAGGCTTCTTCATCCTCTTCGTTTAACAGAGCAGAGACTTGCGGATGGTTTACAAACTTACAAGTCAAGGAAAAAAAATAGCTGTTCAACATAAATAGGCAATTCTAAAGTGTTAATTTGGTTTGTAAAATAAAAAAATAAATAACATTCGTTAATACACCAAAGTAGACACAACCATAATGAGAACAAGGACGCTTTGAAACCACGTGGTTAACGGTTCGATCATACTTCGCGGCACTTTGGTTAAACAGCTCGTCCGGACTCAGAAAATTGTGAAAGTGTACCGATGTGTTGCGTTCCTGTTTCGGAAAGGTAACCAAACTATTCGGTCAAGTGAAGACGATACAAAAAAAAAATGCCTGACAAGATTTCAATCATGTTAACTCAAACGGATTTCAAACAAATGTTAACTATAACATTGATAAAAAGGATACAGCTGTCACCCAGAAATTAGGGATTTTTGCAATGAGTTCTGAGCGCTTTTGAAAATATGGTTGACGTAGTTTATTATATTTCTGTTCTACTTTCAGAATTTCCTCGCTTGCTTGCTCATTTAGCCGGTCTATTTCGTTTTGAACTTCATCTATCTGCTCTATTGCTTCTTGCTGCTCTTTGTCTAATAGGAAAAATTTCAAAAGGAAAAGAAACATTTTTTTTTCTTTCTCGATTAAGATGCGAAACTCATGAAATTTATTGAAGATATTTTTAAAATTTTACATTTGTTTTCATATTTAACTCCCTTTTAATGTACATATGCAATTAAAAGTTTTAATTATATAAATATATAAACACATTTATACATGCACACGAAATACGGATTTTTTCCTATGCTCATCTTACATTTTAAAAAATCTAGCCCGAAAAATCTACAAAGATTTTAAAATTTCTTTTTGGGTATAATTTACAAACAAATTTTACTTTGTAATTCTGTTTCTTAATTTATCAGTTTATGTACATTTTAATTTTTATTATAACAAAAATAATGTTGAAACCAAATCAGAAACAAGAATAAAGCAAATTTAAAACTAGTTTTAAAAATAGACAAATACAAAAGAATAAAAGACATGAAACTGCATCTGCTAAGGTAATGAATTCAAATTGAAGCACATGCTCTACCACAGTACCAAGACTTCCGGTCATGCAGTCTTAACCACGTTTCGCCGGGAACGGAAGAAAAAATTCTTTTTTCTAGACTTCCCCCCCCTCATCTTCCTAAACACAATTATTAACTAATAACGAAGACTGATCGCCCATTAAATTATAATTATTTCACAAAAATCACGAAACGTATGGTTAACGCCGTTTTACTTTGCTAATTTATTTAGGAATTTAAACAAATAAAAGCGAATGAATTAAGTTATGAGGCATGGAACATAGATTGCAAATGGCGATTAGCTTAGCTTCACTATAGACAGAGTAGTGTTGGTCGGAAAGCCATTTTAAATAATGGTAATTTGAACTTAATGTTCGATTAAAACATAATTGTAACATTGGAAACAGTATTTATCACTAAAAATATTCGAAATTACATCTAACAGAATATTAATCAAAGGAGGTCAGCGAGGGCCTCGTTTTCACTGCTTTTCTGCCATCACCCTTCTTCTTACATGCAGTAAACAATAAACTATCGATATAACTTATCTACTTCCACTAATTCAGCTAAGACTAAATAAACTGAATACACAAAAATTTCAAGAAAATAACAAGAGTCACGACAGCAAGATATATAAAGTCAAATAAGATCTGAAGCATCTCTTCAAATTTTTCTACAAGGAACAATGGCCTATGAAAGCTACATGTGCTTCTTTAACAATGTGACTAAGAGTTGCCAAGCTTGGCGTTAAATAATCATGTAAAATTCTGGAAATATTTGAAAAAAGTTTCACACTTGTTACCATTGTAGTTATTATTTTTACAATTAGAACATATTTTAACTTACCAGCTTGCTCATCTGCATTTTCATGATTATTTTTCCCCTCCGCTTTGCTTACTTTGGCCGGAGTCGCCATGATCACACGAGTACTGCTGAGAAAGATCTGCGCTTGCGTAGCTTAGTCAAGCCAACCGTTGCGCGCCAAGGCAAAACTAATCGCAACAACAAAACTTACCTTAGTTTGAAATTTTTTTTTTAGATTTATTTAAAATTACTGCATATTTTAATGATATTATATTTAAAAATAACTTTTTCTCGAGCGTTTTATTAAAAATATTTCATAAATTAAAAAAAAAATAAGCATTGTGAGAATTCTAGAAATGATCGCTTGGTTTAGCCTTTGACTACACTCTAAATATAAAATTTTTACGAAACGAAAAAGAATTACTACACACAATGAAATAAAATTTTGCTTTTCTTTTTCTCTATTAATTCAAATTTTATTTCCTTCCTAATTAGAACATTTTAATAAAGATACACTAAATATGTCTTTATTTGCAACCTTAATTACAAACTACCTTTTTTTTTATTTCCTGAAAATTCTTTTGTCTGATGTTCCCAATATATGCATTCATATATATATATAAGCTTAAACCGGTCTCTAGTCCATTGGCACTCACACATACCGTCCCTTTTCGGCATTTTTAATAAATTTCTTTGCAATCTATATTTATTGTTGTTGAATGTAACAGATATTCTTTTACATTGCGAAATATTTACATATTTATTCATCGCAAAAAAAAAAACCCGCTGATCTCAAATTCTATATTGTTATTGACAACTCAATTTCCCGCCATTTCCACCCTGACGCTTTATACTTAGATTTACAATGTATTGTTCCTGGAAATCAACTAGGATTGCAATATTTGAAATAAAGATATTTAAGTTTTAGATCATACATCCCTGCTTCAATAAATTTTTATTCAATAATTTATGGAAAAGCATTATTTATTTAAAAACTACTTTTTTTAATATTTTTCCCCAAAAAAGTCGGAGTAGATTATTAGTGTACGTCACTTAGCAATTTATATATTTAACAATGAATGTAAAAAAGGTGTAGTTAGGTACTTATTAGGGAAACGCTCTACAACATAGACTTGTGCATTCACACAATTTAATAGCCTATGCTGAGTTAAGATTACATTATTTTTTTACAAATAATTTTTTATATTTCAAGGACTGAATTCCACCTAAAATACTGTAAAATTACACATATTACGCGCTTAGAAATAGTGTGCTCTGGCCTCCCCCATTATATATATATATATATATATATATATATATATA
>JACXVO010000221.1:121686-132323 GCA_015501135.1 Hapalochlaena maculosa
AAGGATGAAAGGCTAAGTCAACCTTGTTGGAATTTGAACTCTGAACATAGCGACAGACGAAATATAGCTAAACATTTCGTCTGACGTGCTAACGATTCTGCCAGCTTGCTGCCCTCGGTGTGCTAACGTTTTTTGCTAGCTCATTTCCTTAACCTTATCCTAAAATATAGTATGATTAAGTAATGCATCCATAATGGAATATTGTTAATCATTTTATTAGCACCATAAAAACTAAAGGAAAAGGGAAGTTCAGTCACAGTTTCTCCTGCACAGCTTGGTTGTACATTGGACAGCAAGATGTCTCTAAGAGTGAGATTGGCGAGCTGGCAGAACCGTTAGCACGTCAGCTGAAATGCCAAGCAGTAATTCGTCTGCTGCTATGTTCTGAGTTCAAATTCTACCGAGGTCAACTTAGCCTTTCATCCTTTCAGGGTTGATGAATTATGTACCAGTCACATACTGGGGTTGATATAATTGACTAGTCCAGCCAAATTGCCTGTCCTTCTTTGTCCCCTCTATGTTAGCCTCTTGTGGGCAATAAAGAAATAAGATGTCTCTAAGAGCCCCAGTTTTGAGCAAAATCCCCTGAGAGGTGATGCTATACTATCTCAGATCTTTGATGATGGTACACCATACCTGACTAGGTCTTCTTCTCTTTTGTCATTCCCCTAGATCAGTGCTTTGCATCTTTTTCTTCAATTGCGGTACACTTGTATTCTTTTCAAAATTTTGGTGGCAAACCAGAACTTAAAGTAGAGGAAAAAAATTATGTTCTTGTTACACTGCAAACACCTAGCATTGTCTCATGGCACACTGGTTGCAGAGCACTGCTCTGAGTATTCATTCTTCTGACAGTCAACATACAGGATATGTAAGTAGCACAATTTTTTCTGCCACAAACTCCCAAAGGCTGCACAGATTGAGGACTTCAGAGTTTGTGATTCTGCTCCTATAGATGATTTAGAGTATTCTGCAGACACTACTAGTGGAATGTGGGTTCAGTCCCAATGTGTGGCACCTTGGGTGTCTTCTACTATAGTCTCGGGCCAACCAAACCCTTGTGAATGGATTTGGTAGATGGAAACTGAAAGAAGCCCATCGTATATATCTGTGTGTATATATATATATATATATATATATATATATACTCTGTATATATATATATATATATATATATATATATATATACTCTGTATATATATATATATATATAGGTGTGTGCGTTTGTGTGTCTATTTATCTGCCCATCATCACTTGACAACCGATGCTGGTGTGTTTGTATCCCTGTCACTTAGCGGTTTGGCAAAAGAGACCGATAAAGTATGTACTAAAGAATAAGATCTGGGGTCAATTTGTTCGGCTTAAGGCAGTGCTCCAGCATAGCCGTAGTTAAATGACTGAAACGCGTATAAGAATAAAGGAATAAAACCTCTAAGTGATCTTGGCAGTCACTTTCCCACGAAGACAGCTGTTGGCAGGACAATGCTCTGGTACAGCAGGATCTTCATACACAGATGCTAATCAACCCCCCCCCTCACATGAGTCATATTATACACATGGGTCATATTACACACATGACTCTCTACCACGTTCCTCTGAACTCTGCAGTTACTGCATGCTCCTAATCTGAAGTAGATAACTGCTTCTGTATCCCGAATCTGTTGCAATACTCAGCTAGCTGAATTTGGTGACATTTTCAAAAGGTTCTTGATTCATAAAAATTTGCATCTCTCCTTATATACACTGACCTGCATCATCTTCGTTTTCCCAGAGTTGACCCCTAGGGCTACTTTAACCATTGTTTCAGCCAACCTGGTCATCATGGTGCACAGAATGTGGAAACTACCTGGAGTGCATTGTGTGGGTGTAGTAAAATGTTCTCAATAAATACTAAAAACCCACTAATCTGTTCCTCTACCACCTAAGTAACGTTGTGCCAGTTTCGTTGTTTCTCTCATTCATAAACATGTTTATTATTCTAAAAATCACATTGTCCATCACATTGGCTTTTTGCATCTTATCTGACTACTTCCTGCTCTTATCAAAATATTTGATATGTTTATTCATTTGAAATATCTTTTGAGTTCAATTAACTGATAAATGTCTATCAAATACACGGAGTGCATGCCCAACCACATGATGTCAACACTAGAGTTAGAGTTAGGGTAAAAACGCTTTAGGCAGGAAATTCTCTATGATGCTAAACACATGTATGATTAAGTAATGAAACTGAATGATAAAAAAAAACCCTCTCCAAGAGTATTTAAAATCTGGAGAATGCATAAGTGACAACTTCAATTATAAAAGTAAATTCAAATTTTTTTATAAATAAAGACAATGTAGTTAGGATAGGTCTTTTTTGCCAAACCACTAAGTGATGGGGACGCAAACACACCAGCATCGGTTGTCAAGCGATGGTGGGGGGGATAACTACAAATATAGAAACACACACACATATACACGACAGGCTTCTCTCAGTTTCCATCTACCAAATCCACTCACAAAGCTTTGGTCGGCTTGAAGCTATAGTAGAAAACGCTTGCCCAAGGTGCCATGCAGTGGGACTGAAACTGGAACCATGTGATTGGTAAGCAAGCTACTTACCACACAACCACTCCAGCGCCTTAACCCCCCCATCCCACCCCATTCACAATATTATACATATGACTCTCAACCACATCCATATTTAGCATGCAGAATGCTCTCCTGCAGTATTATCTTCTAGTCCTATTCCTGCTATTTCTACACATACTGATTACTTCCTAAATTTAACCAACGATAGTGAATATGATCCACTGATGAAACCTTGTTGGGTTGAAACAGATCTGTTGCTTTCACAAGTTGCCTTTAAAGACAATATCTAATTCTTACTGCATTTATTTTCATTTTCCAATGCTTTGGCTCCAGTTATTTCTGTTATTGTTTGACTATCAGGCAAAATGCTTAGTGGCTGGCTTGTCTTCTGACTCTTTACATCCTTAGTTCCTAAGTTCAAATTCTGTTGAGGTTGATTTTGCCATTCATTCTTTTAGGACCAATAAGATAAATTCCAATTGAACAATGGAGTTGATGAAATTGCAGGCTTGTGCCAAAATTTGAAACCATTACTTTTGTTATCTCTCTTGCTACTTGCTTTTAGATTTTAACCCCAAATATTCTACACATTTTATGTTCAAACTGGTCTGAATCAGCATCTCACACTAACCCTGCAATGTCATTCTGAAAATAAACAATTACATCTTTCAAATCCTGAAGCTACAAGATTATACCAGATTAATTTTTTAAAATGTAAATGAATAAGGATTACTTTTGACATATTAATCTGAACACTAAAGGGTTTAATACCCTTCAGGGTGTTACTGTCTTCTTCTAACTGAAAGGATTATCTCAGTTAATCTAATATCATTTTGAAAATTTTAACTATATTAATGCTCATATATCACTCAACCATGTAATTAGATTGTTTGTCTAACCCAGATCACTAACTAACCTATTATTTGACATAAAGATTATCTTTTCAACTGTATAACCCTCCATCTGACCATGTGATCTTTTGCTTGCCCAACTATAAGGCAATCAGTTTGTCTCTTCAACAATAGAAACAATGCCAGGTTCTTGTGTATGCCTTATTAACACCTTTTGTTAATGCATTTCAGTCTTTTGACTGTGGCCATGCTGGAGCATTGTCTTCAGTCAAACAAATCGACCTCTCTTTTGTAAACCCAGTACTTATTTTATTGGTCTCTTTTGCTGAACCACTAAGAGACAAGGACACAAACACAACAGCATTGGTAGTCAAGCAATGATGAAGGAGACAAAAACAGACACATACATATATACAACAGGCTTCTTCCAGTTTCTGTCTACTATAGTCTACCCAAGGCTATAGTAGAAGACACTTGCCCAAGGTACCATGCAGTGGAATTGAACCTGGAACCATGTGGTTGGTAAGCAAGCTACTTACCACACAGTCACTCTTGCCTAAATATTTAAAAGATTAAATTTTGATATCAACTAGATTATTTCTATAATGAATCTCACATCAAACAAATGATAAAATCTAGTAAAATTTTCCATTATTATTTTTTATTTTGAAACAGTTGTTTGTCAAATAAATATCTATACTGCCTACTTTGACATCAACATCTGTGCTAGTGGTATGTAAAAAAAATTACCTCTGTTATATACATATATACATATATATAATACACACACACACACACACATATACATAGTTAAATATTGTGGGAATAAGATTCCAGCACTATCAAGTATTACTCCTTATTTTGATACATGTTTACTTTATAATGGAGTACCAACACTTCTGTTTTCCATATATGCTTGTTAAAAATGGGGCATGTTTTATATTACATAAGCATGTTTATATATCAGTACATATGTACAAACATATAAAATATACAATATTATAATATCATAAAAATAAGTTCTTAACTTAACAATATCTGAGGCAAAAGCAAAAGAGATTGTAGGAGCTCCTCTTTCAACCATACAATAAATAATGGTAAGAAACACAAGGTTCTTGCTTCATATCAATTTATTGACATTCATTTATAGAAATATCCAACTTACATAGCAATTTCAGAATACAAAACTTTATCAAAAATTTCTAATTGAAATAAAATCTATTATATTAGAGCATTATAAGATTAACCTATATTTGAACTACACGTGTTTCAGTGCTGTTAGAGTTATATTTAATTATATAAATTCATTGAGATTAACAAAGAACACCTCAACAAGTTACAATATTACAATATAGAGTTATAATTACTTACATTAAAGTTATATTCACCAATAAAATATTTATTACAATATATAATAATTAAGTCTTATCATGAAAAATAGTCAATATCAAAGTGAAAAATAGAGGATAAATTGAAGTCAATCATTATTGCTATATAGGTGTTGTTAGTTAATTTTGATGAATTTAAATAGTTAACAGCACTGAAAATCATGTAGCTCAAATATAGGTTAATTTTATAATATATTTTATTTCAGTTATTTTTGATAAGGTTTTGTATTCTGAAATTGCTATGTAACTTGGCTATTTCTTTAAAATGTCAGTCAATAAATTGATATGAAGCTGGAACCTCCTATCTCTAGCCATATGCATTCACTGTATGGTTAAAAGGAGTTCCTACAATCTCTATTGTTTTTGCCCCAAATATTGTAAATATTGTCACTTAGCGGTTCGGCAAAAGAGACCGATAGAATAAGTACTGGGCTTACAAAAGAATAAGTTCTGGGGTCGATGTGTTCGACTAAAGGTAGTGCTCCAGCATGGCCGCAGTCAAATGACTGAAACAATTAAAAGAATAAAAGAATATATATATATATATATATATATATATATATATATATATATATATATATATATATATATATATATATATATATAATATATGATAGAACAAAAATATTTTTGGGAAATATTAATGTCAGTGGCTTTAGTTTGGATAAATAAGATCTAAAAAGACAAAAAATAATTTTTTCATAGATGTATATGATAATACAACATAAGGGGTGGATTAAAACTTTAACCACCCAGCAAACTAAAAATAGCAGCTATACACTACTACAAGCCACGAAAAAAATTATATATATATATATATATATATATTACAATATAGAGTTATAATTACTTACATTAAAGTTACGGAGATGTACTTGCATAGAAAATTACTTGATATGAGATCATGTGCTAAAGCAGAAACAATTGCACCATGGAAGGTGTTTATAAGTAATTTAAAAAACACAAAATCCATTAGATCCACTTCAACATCTAAATTTAATTTGTCAAAATATTTTCATCACTTTGTAATTGCGACCTGCTCATTGACAAAAACTCAGCTGCAGAGAAAATATTTTGATAAATTAGATTAAAATGTTGAGATGAATCTAATGGGTTTTGTGTATTTTTAAATGGCTTATAAACACCTTCCATGCTGTAACTGTATACACACATACACGCACATACATGCATGTGTGTGTGTGTGTGTGTGTGTGCGCATGGATATATGTATGCATTGCTTTATTGAATAGCTTACTTCAAGATTTTTCCAGTCTGTATAAATAGGGCAGATCATGGTATTGGCAGGAAATCTTCCAAGGAGATTCTGCAGCTGACATTTTACACTATCTGAATTACCTACAAGTAGATTTTAATTATTATATTTAAAAAACAACAACAACAAAACTTTAATGCAACTAATGTAAAATTCTAAATATTAAAGAAACATGAAATCTTTTTTTTTTATCAATAATACAAAGAAAGCACATTTGTTGATAGATAAAGGTACTGGATTGCTATATTTAACCCTCTAGTTTCAGTTTATTTTGTCAAATGTATTGTTTACTTATTCATGCTATTTTGAATTAATCTGATATTAATATGTAACTTTGTGATATCAAAAATGTAGCTGTCCGTCTTAAAAATTACATTACAAGGTAGATGTGATATGCCAGATCTGACCAGTTTGAACATAAAACAAGGTAGAATAAATTTGGCTAGATATGGCCGGTTTAAACACTAAAGGCTTAATACTTTTGTTATATTTCTGTTTGAAATACAAGAATTTTGTCTCGAATAATTTTGAAAATCATGAAGAATTTAGGAAAATAACTTATTATAACGGCATTTGAAATACAAGCATGAAATTTTGATAGAAAATTTAAATCTAGGTTACTTAAAATGATGTTTGTATCAGAGAATCCAACTGGGTTGGTGTCAAAAGGGTTAGATTTCATAGCTATAATCAGTGATGCGGTCTTGTACAAATCAAAATAACTCTTAGAACCTAAGTCTACCTGACTAATAACACTTATTTATGAATTTTCTCCATTATATAGTGGGTACTGAAAGATTCCTGGCTTTGGCTAAAAGAAATTACAGAAGGACCAGTTAATTATGGTCTTATTCAACATATTTCCCTCTCAGATTTACTCACTTACTGCAGTAGTCCTTCAGTTTTTCTAAGCCCTGTAAAAAGAAAAAAAAAGAAAAAACTTGGAAAGTTGGACTTCCAGCCAGGTCCCTTAAAACCAGGAACGTTTCAGCACCACTTCATACATCTTGTTTACTATTTAATCAAAATGTAATAAATATTGGTTGACACTGGTCAGACTCCGACCACCATGAGTACGTTGTTGGAGAATAAATAAGGTCGAGCTTCAGAGTGAAATATCAGTGATTTATTTACAGGTTATATACAGTGAGTAGATGTTAGTTGGTAAGTTGCTGATGAGGATGACTATTGATGACTCTATTGTCTGGTTGAATTAGTGGTTGGATGATTGCTGTTCTCCATGAGGTGAATATATTCACCAAACAGCAAGGTGAATGCTTGGTACGTAGACAAGAGACTATGATGACTGCTGGGACCAGTGGTGACCTCAGAAGGTCTCTCCGAACACTGGCCCAAGTAAAACTGAAAGTTGTATCTATTTATAAATGTATAGCTCACACAGCTATCAGACTGTATCACGTGATGTGAATGGTAGGTTATGGTTGGTTGATTTGTACACTGCCATGCAAAGAAAAAACAAACTTTACGCATGCAAGCATCAACCAATGGCAAAGAAACATCACGTGGTGCATTGATACGTGCTATGCCAGTGCAAACATTATTTGATAGTGAGTGATCACTAGTATCTGCTACAAGAAAAGCAAAGGTAATATTTAACACTTGCAGGTTTTCTTAAATTGATGAGATTAATGTAGAAGGCTAGTGAAAGTGCATGACTAAGGGGATAGGTTATTCAGCTCATAACTGTAAGGTTTTGAGTTCAATACCGGATAGCCTGTTCTGTCCTTGAGCAAGACACTTTAATTCACATTGCTGTCCAGTCCATTCAGCTGGTAAAAACGAGTAGTACCTAGTATTTCAAAGGGCCAACATCGACACATTGTGTCATGCTGAATATTCCTCAGAACTACTCTTAAGGGCATGTGTGTCTGTGGAGTGATTGTCCATTTGCATGTTAATTCCATTGGCAGGCTGTTCTGTTGATCAGATCAAATGGAACCCTCATTGTTGTAACCAACAGAGTGCCATTTGCTTTGATGGAACAATAAAATACGAGGTCGATTTCAGCTGATAACAAACTCAGAATACCAATAAGAAGTATATAAAAAAGAAGATGAAAAAAATAAAAACAAAAAAATATTCAAATAAAAGTTTCCCAAAAGGAAGGGAACATCCAAGAGCTACTCCTGGAAACCTCACAAAACCAGTCACTCTGATAACTAGGATAAAGGCCCTCTCCAAGTTGTCTTCTGTTTAACAGACACATACTTAGAGCTGATCTATTCACTTAATCATGCATTCCACAACGACTGTGGAGTCAGAGTCACAGAGTCTGTAAGACTATACTGATTCTACTCACAATGTCTTTATTCTTTAATACAAACCAGTTATAACATATAAGCAAACTCAGAGTGCAAAGCATATGCTTTATGAGATATGTAGATCACAATCACTTGATTACATAAAGAGGAGTCGGGAGGTGGCAAAGGTACAGGAGTAAGATTCTGACTTGGAAGTTTTTTGTTTCAACTCCACAGCCTTGCATGCCACCATAGGGGTGTTAGGATAACTTTGGCTATCTTAACTCTTATATCTATCTTAGATGATTAAAACAACTTCACTCAGAAGGAAATCACACAAACATAAAGACAAAAATAAATACATCCTTTTTATTTGTATGTCATCTAGTCAGTGAAGTTGCTGGTTGTTGAATTCTGGTCACTCTCTATTGTAGCATGAAGGCAGTTCTCTCATAGGGCTTGGAAGGAATATTCTGAAGGAGCATGTGCGACATCTTGGTCAGTCTGTGGATTGCTGATTGTTCAAAACCAGCTGCAGGTAAAAGGGTGTTGAGCATTCAAAGCCAACTGCCAAAAGAGAGTGAATGAATGGCAGACACAAGGGGGAGGTAAGTAACTTCCCTTGCTATATGTTGAAAACCAGAGAGCACTTGGCAATGGGAGATAACTCCCCACCACTTTACGGACCTGCCATAAGGTGTCGCTCTGTGACACCATTCTCATCCACCTTTCGAAAATTTGTTAGGAACCAGCACTTCCTGGTTCACTTTCATTTTCCTTTTCATGTGAAACTTGAAAAGGTCGATGAGGGTTGACTAGAGAGGAAACTGACTGTTTTCAGCTCTTTCAATCTCATCCACTTCATAACCTTTCTTATCAAACCATCATGACAAAGGAAGGCAGTGGGAAGATCATGACAATGGACTCGGCTGATAGCTAGATCCATTCTACATAAGACATTTTATTTGTCTCTAATGATTGTCACCCCCCTCCCCACACCTGACAATAATAACTGACTGGAAATGTTATCATGCATACTTTTGTATTAGTATAAAAGACAGACTGCAGCAAATATTCTTATTTCATTATTACCCACAAGGGATTATACATAGAGTGGACAAACAAAGACCAACAATTTTGGCCGGACGTGTCGATTAGATCGACTCCAGTACGCAACAGGTACTTAATTGGGGGATTTGAATAATTCACCTCTGAAAACATGGGTTTTTTTGAGCATTATCCTTAAATCTTATAGCCAGATGGGCTACTTCACCTGAAGAAGATTCTAACTGGGCCCCACTTGCAAGGTTATGTGTTTGCGTCTTGAGATGAGTCACTGTGCCATGCATATATGATTGAGATGCATGTGCCTAGTGTATTCTTATCAGACAAGTGGTCATAATGGAACATATTCTGCTTTGTATATTTGTAAACCAGTTCACTTTAACAGCATACACTACTCTCTTACTCAATAATAATAATAATAATAGACATAGGAGTGGTTGTGTGGTAAGTAGCTTGCTTACTAACTACATGGTTCTGGGCTTAATGCCACTACATGGCACCTTGGGCAAGTGTCTTCTACTATAGCCTCGAGCCGACCAAAGCCTTGTGAGTGAATTTGGTAGAAGGAAATTGGAAGAAGTCTGCTGTGTGTGTATGTGTGTGTGTGTGTGTATATATATATATATATATATATATATATATATATATATATATATATTCTGTGTGTGTGTTTTTGTATTTGTCCGCCTACCATCACTTAATAACTGATGCTGGTATGTTTGAGTTTCTGTCACTTAGCGGTTCAGCAAAAGAGACTGAGAAAATAAGTACTGGGCTTACAAAGAATAAGTTCTGGGGTCGATTTGATCAACTGAAGGCGGTGCTCCAGAATGGCTGCTGTCAAATGACTGACATGAGTTAAAAGTTAAAGGACATAATCTTAATTGAGAAAGAAGGCAAACTATGCTGGATCATAGATACAGCTGCCCAGCTGACAACAAGGTATGCAACAGAGAAGAAAGAAAAGTCAAATGATATGACAGATTATTATCTTGGGAGGTTAAGCAAGTTTGGTTGATGAAAAAGGTAGTAGTACCAATAACTGTTGGAGCCCCAGGAACAGTGAGTAAAAATCTTGAGAAGTACATGGAACAAATAAGGATTACAATAAAGGTGGAGCACTAGCAGAAAACAACACTGTTTGGTACTGTTTGAATACACTAGAAGGTGCTTGAAAAAATGGGGATTTGAGAGATCTGACAAGTGGTACACACAAGCCTGAAAA
>JACXVO010000314.1:3397864-3408763 GCA_015501135.1 Hapalochlaena maculosa
AGAAGAAGAAGAAGAAGAAGAAGAAGACGATGAAGGAGAAATGTGCGTATTTGTTTCAACGTATTGTGATTCGCCGTTCGTATTGTTGTGCTTGACCAGCACGCATGGACTGTGAGGACTAGGTTGATATTATACTTGAAATTACGCACACAGACATTTTCACGTTTCAGAACCAATGATTACGCAAGTTGTTAGAAGATTTTATGTATTAAAGAACGAAAATGAAGCTGCTGCATTTGATGGGACAAAACCGATTATTATATAAGTACAGAAAAGCAGAGGTTGCAACATCGGTAATAATAAAGTGATGAGAAGCAAGGAGAGAGAAAGAGAAAGGATGGGGAAAGATGTGGAGATAGGCAGGGAGACAGAAAAGAAGGCAAAGAGAAAAATAGAGATAGAACATCTTAGTTAGGTCAGCGTTCCCCCCTAATCCTTTTCGAAGAGCATATGATGAACTATTTTCATTTCCGAGCAGTACTATCCTAAACGGATAGGTACACTTATATGAATACTAATGTTTCCTGAAGATCAGCACTAGACTTGATATAACATATGTAGCCATGTACGAGGGTAAACTCTATTTATGTTTGTAGTCGGCTTTTACAAACATAATAATCGCGGTTAGGGTATGACAAACAATGATTTATTTACATTAAAAGTAATTTTAAGCGTCTTTTGATGAAAGCCGACAGCCAATTGTCTGCAATTGCCAAGTTTCTTTCACGTGTGTGAAAGATGGTGACGAACGTTGCTGAATATTAGGCTTCTTATCATAAGCGCAGTAGTGGGTGCATGACAGGTAGGTTCCTTACGCATGCTCACTCGAGATTCTCACAGACTTGTATAGGATTTTAACGGTGACAGACGTGGTTTTTGTTGAGATATTTGGGGTTTGCCTATATATGAATATTCCCTACTACAAACTAAGTACCATCTTGACATTCAGAACTTTCTGAACTGTGTTTTTTACGCCCAAAATTCCTGCGATGGCATCTCTCCTGAAAGGCCGAAGCTTTGCTTCGGTGGTGGGGGGAAAATGTGAAACCCGAACATAATTGCTACCTCCAACAATGTACTTGAGGATCGTAAGAATGCTATACAAAATGTGGCTGGAAGAATTACGGATCATTACACCTAATAAGGTCTTAGAAGAACTCAAGACAAAATCAGTTATATTTAAATATAAGAATATCTTAAGTGGAAAAATAGAAAATTCGTCATGAAACAAGATTTGCCTGCGTTCACCAAGTGAATAGAGGAAGTGTATTTCTGTTCAATTTGAGAGCGTATGTCTTCAACTTGAGAGCGTATGCAGTTTCAATGACACCTATTACAGAAGATAGGTGAGTTTGTTACCCTGACTACATGGAGAAAGGATTGATGGAACTGAAAGTTGGGGGAACGCCACCGGAAGTGATGCCAGAGTGGCTGTTAGCTGCCGTGCTAGAAAACTCAGAGGATCCTTCCAATTTACTCACAAGGAGTAGAATCAAAACGCCATCAGCGTAAGGTTTCACAATGCAAATAATTTTCTAGATGTCGGACAGTCACATATGGCATTTGCCGGAGTAAGCGTTACTGTTAAATGGTAAGAAATTGGAAGTGGTGGAAAAAGATAGATTACCTTTTTTCATGGGTGCCAGGCGTAGAGAGATTTTAAGAAAGACTTTCACCCTAAATTTAGAATGGAAGAGTCATTAAAGGGGGAGACGGCAGATAGAGCAGAGAGTTAAACATGTCCGACAAGGTAGGTCGAATCTATTCCAGTAATTAATGAAGAAATATCTCCTGCTAAGAGTAACGGAGAATGTACCTCACATAAAGAGAATCGCAGGAAACGTAGTAAATAAAAAAAAAGAACCACATAATTTCAGAGTTCCTGCGAGTGAATACGCAACAGATATGAAGGGACAGAAGAAGGAATATATTCTTGTCATAAGGTATTTTAAAAAATGGCAATGCGGAAAAGGAAATATTCTCAAGGAACGACATAGTTGAAGTGTGAATCAGATCCAGAAAAGCCCGAAGAGGACCTCGTGTTACTGAAACTATCCAGTCATCAATCACTGCTAAAATGTTTCCTAAAAAAGTTAGTGGACTAGGGCAGCACTTTCAAATCGAACATATGGCCAGAAGAGTGACAACGAAAGAGTTATAAACGGTGTAAATGCTTGTTAGTCTCAAGAACGATTTATTTTTGCAGTTTTCGATTTTTTCGATTGGATCGTATTTTTTTTTTAAATTAACATTTCATTTGGAACAGATTTTGAACAGATGTTATTGTAAACTTATAAAGGATTGAACTGAACATTCAAGTTGGGAGTTTGGAAATGGTTCCTTTTCTTAATTCTCTACTTGCTTTAGTTATTTTTTTTTCAATGGCTGCTACTTCATTATATAACTATGTATTTAATTAACACCCTTCTCTTCGCTTGGTCTTCGTTAGACTTTTCAAGTGTTGCTTCTTTCCCCATTTTCCTTTGCAATTGAATCTTTGTGTCGTCCTCTCTGTTTTTTGCCGTATGTGCCACTTAAAGTTAATCAGCCGTTTTGTTAATTTATCTATCAAAAGTTGAAGCCGAATACAAGGATATTTGAACTAATGACTCTTCAACATTGCCAATTTTTAAGCAACCAAATACAGCAGTTAATATATACTTTGACAATTTACATATCAAAACTCAACCAACGAAGCTAAAACCTCCTTCAAATCTCTTTGGATTCATATGTTTGAATGTTGTCTTTTATGTTCTTGCTTCCATTTTTCGTTTTTTTGTGGACTTTTTTTGTTATGGTTTAATAAATCTGAATTAATTTTCAAAACACTCCCATTTTTCAGCAACATGTGATTAAAACACATTTCTGTTATATTTTTGATATATTGATTATTTTCAAGTGTTTTAATTTGTTACACTCATTAAACACTAGTATTTCCATTTTAATATCATATGCTATTAAATAAGCGCAGACATAGGGAGAAATGAAGGTTATTTAACAGACACGAACTCAAGGAAATGCCATTTTTTTTTAAATAGAGGAACGATGAAGCACACCTTACATTAATAAATTCTCTAATTATACTGTCATGATAGTGATTTTTTTCTTAATTCATTATAAAATTTGCCGATATTTAATAACAGTCATTTTGAATTTCTGTCTGAGGTCACAACAGTTGAGGATCTGTTGTACAAGTAATGTCGATAAGTACTGCTTTATTGATTAATGATAGAGGACATATAAATCATCCTAAAGTGGGGTTTCAGTTGCGGTCGTAAGTGAAATGACTACACACTCCTAAATAAGATATGAAATGTGAAATTAAGCATACAGATCTGGCTAGAAGTAAATTTGATCTAATCTATTCCCTGTAATTTATTAAGGATTTACTCCTATTGATCGTATAAGGATAAGAAAAAAATTCACTGCGATAAAATTTGAGAAGATATAGAGGAAGAAACAAAGAACGAACAGTAAAGTTGATTGCGGTATGATTTGAAGAAAGGATGTAGATGAACAGAATCTGAATAGCATATCCCTTGCGGTAAGGTCTCACTAAAACACAACGTATAAAACTTTGCGAATGACCCTTAATATGATGTAACTAAACTTAAAATTGACTTCCGATATTGTATCTTTACCCAATTCGTTTCTCCAAACCATGTTTAATCAAGGGTAACTAAATTTGGAAAATTTCCATACTTATAAAGATTTTCAAGAGAAAAAACAAAAACAAGTTTCCAGCTGTAGGGAAAGTAATAGATTAGAGCAATTCGCTAGTCCACAGGAAGATATTTTCTCTATTCAAAATAAAAATAAAATCTCGCGGTCGATTATATTTGGATTTGTAATCGGAAAATAAAATGTGACAACTAAATTGAACATATTTTAATATCTTACAAATAACAAACATTCATTTAAATATTATCTGCAACATATACCGTTTTCCATTTGAATATTTAATTAATCTCTTCATGCATTTACAGGGAACAGCGTATTACAGGGAACTGACTATTACGCCATGCTCAGCCATCCAAGAGTTTATGAAGAAAGCATTTCAACAGAAATGGATATAAGGAATTTGAATGTGGAGAAGAATGCCTATTTAAACTGACTTACTAAGGTAGTATACTAGGACAATCTTTAGTACGCCTATCGAAATGCGTAGATACATTTCACTAGTCTTTACCTTCTGTGTCCAAAAACCTCCTGAGTTTGAATTTAACTTTTGGGATTAATAAAATAATTATTATGTTGATAACATGATCTAATGTAGTTCAATTTGTTCCGTGACCGAAAATTCTAGTATTGTGGTAACATCTGAATACATCTGGAGAGAATTTGCTCTGGCCAGCGTAACCTGTCATATCAATATAGATCGAAAAAGCTAGTGTAAATACGTTGGCTAGGCAGTAGTACACTACTGAGTGAGTGTACGCATTCGATACGTTTGTCCGGAATTTCAGAGACAGTTTATTTTCTGTCCGGGAGATCTGCTCCAAAACAGACTTCAAACACTGGCTCTGAATCATTCATCCCGTGACAGATAGTGCTGCAAGTCATCATGGGAACGTACCTTCAAGAATCTATTTCTTAATATAGTGATTGCACCTGAACATATGCATATTTCTCTAAATAACTGATTTTCTTGCAGTATAGTGTTGCTGATTTTTACATACAGGTATACATTTACCGGAGCTCGCACAAGTTTTTGCATCCTATTTGCAAAACGGACAACCGTGAGCCAATTCCCAATCAAGCCTATTAATTAAAGTGTTAAACTCGGAGTTGCGTAGATATATGCGCCGCGATTTTTCAATCGTCGATCCATTTCCATGAGCAGGAGACAACAGTTAAATCAGGAGGAATAAAGTCAGACATGAAAAGACATAGTCCATAGTGTAATCTATCCAATCCTTGTGATTTGCGTTGCTCATAGCGTTTTATACTTTTGCCAATTTCCCCGCTGAAGTCAGATTGGAGGAAGTCATATACAGTAGATCTCAAAACCCGCTTACCGCGTGTCCTCTTCTCTCTTTCATGATACTTTTGACAATTCCGAATTTCTGACCCAATAGGCAACCATCTGAGATAATGGGAAATTTATACTATGCCTATATGGTATCAAAGCCTGGAAGTGACACCGTTATTTTCCTTGCTGCTTACATCCAAGAAACCCAGTATATCAACAATGTCTAAGGAAACTGTACATACCTTTACACCAATATATCTTTTTAAGTGCATCGTAATACCATTTGATCCAAGAAACACACATTTTCTTTTCGTCAAATCTAAAAGCAGACCATTGAGTTTCGAAAATTAAAGTTTCGCTAATGGTTTTTGCATCTAAATGTAAAGACCTCAGAACCTCGAGCAATGGATTCTGCTTCCACACTACAATCTGACCATCAACACTTAAAATACCTATTTTTAAATACATATTTTTAAATACCTATTTTTAAACCTGTCTTTCTAGGCAGGGAAAAACAAACGGATAAGGAGACAGCCATTTTCTTAAGTTTTGGCTCCACCTTTATTGAGGCCTTCCACTTTTCATTTATCAAGTTTATATTTTAAAATATTGAAAGATTATATAGCAAACATTAATGAAAATATATTGTAGAAGCTTTTCATATAAGGACTCATCCTTCTGTAATTTTAGAAATGCTGACAACCTCAAGACACCACCCTGCTTTTATCATACTTGTGTCCATTAGATTTTACGTAGTCTATCTATTTCTTTCCGAAGAAAAATGTACTGAGTCTCATGCGGCTGATATTGTTCTGATTGTCATGTGACTGACCTAGCTGTCGCCGACAATTTTGCTTGTTTTGTTTAAGTCACTGCCGTACTTGTTTCTGTTATGCATGTTGTTCTTCATGATAATTGTATTTCAATTCTTGGTATTGCTGTATGCAGTTTATATGTGTTACAGCGGTTGTTGCTGTTGTTTCGCGATTGTTGAAATAGTTGGTCGGCCGCTTATCTTATGCGTGTCTTGGCGCTTTGCTTTCAAAGCTATTCGGATTGGCGCTCACAGATATTTGAGATTTAGAGAATAAATCGATATTTGATAATTTAACCCGTTCTCGCTCTATTTTGCATTGAAGCACTCGATCATCATCTGGTCGGTTACTTTTTAAATCATCTTTGGTACCTTTTATATCCCAAGGCTCAGTAAAACTTCAGTTTTCCTCTTAATTTCATCAACCCCAGGGCTGTAGCAATTGCTGCTTTCCTTCTTGAGGTTAAAACAGGACCGAGCGTTGAGAACATCAGAAATGGGAATCACAATACAACTGGAATACAACCAGAACTTATACTAAATGATTTTGAGAATTATTGTCAGTAATAAAATCTGATGAATTAGATTTAATTTCTTCCAAGTTGCATAGTTGAATAATGTCAAAATGTCAAACATAAAGAAACTCTTAAATAACACTGAACAAGCCTCTATTACATGACGCTATTGAATCGCCAACAAAAGATCACGCATTGACCCCTCTAATTAAATCTGCATCATCTGCCTGCTAATAATCAATAAAGGGATCTTAAAAATATTACCCTTCACTGACCATCTACAAAACCATTGGCTAATTTAGGTTGGGCAAAATATTTGTATTCCTAACTAATACCCGACCAACATTTTATTAGCAAGGCCTTACTGGGAGTCTTTATATTACGCAAAACGCTATGTAATTACTTGCTCTTATAAAAACCGGGTCTTTTACTTAAAACTATCAAATGCTGTAAATTCCCTATTCGGAGTACATAATGCTATAGTCCTATGAATGAAACCTTTAGAAATAGTGAAGACGTTTCATAATTATCAGGACAATATGGATTGGAATCCCCAGCCCCATATTAATATCTATAGTATGATTTTAACATGACTTCATATCTGGACATTTCTATGCTATAATTATTGATTATTTGAAAGCTCACTAAAGTCAAATCCATCTTGGAACATAAGACACGGTGGATTCCTCGAAAGGAAGCTCTCAAAGTAATACTCAGATTCACTTTGTTATTAGACCCTATGATGTAGATACAAAAAATAGAGTAGCCTTTATTAAAGGCGGCGATTTAGACGATCAACACTTTTCACTTGATATGTGGTTAATGTTTAAACATTTTGCTCCTCTCCTTTTTATCCGTGTACATCATTGTATACACTCTTCATATTTTTGATGACGCATTGTGTTAAGCGGGGCTTTTTCTACCTTGAAAGACAGGTACAGAAAATATTTTGTCATCTATGGACTGTAAATGCTAATTTTCTTATCTTCTATATTGAACACAGCTTTCACCAAATAGAACAATCATCAGAGTTGTTGCAAAGTCGTTCCTTCTGCTCAAACATTCTGAGGTATTAGGGTGTGGCTTGAAGATAAGACTTCTATCTCCAGTATTCTGGGCGCCAACATCGATTTAATGTTCAGCGTCTTATTTTATAACTATCATGGCATACTTGTCTACTGCACTCTAATCTAGGTTGATTCAAGTTCTTACTTTTCAATATACAACGTAAATAACGGTAAAATGTGTTAATGAAACAGAATGAAATATGGTAATGTGAAGAGATAAATGAAAGAAATATATGTATTATCTGCTCCGCTTTGTATTGTTTCTGAACATAGTTATAATCTTTTAACGACAATTTGCCCGTATTTCACTAGAAGCTTTTCATGTTTCAAGAATATATTATCTCATAAATGAATACGCTTCATATATTATTTATGCAAATCCTGAATCCTACACAAAACTATTGATATATCACGATATACATATACGCACGCGCACATGTACTTGCGTGATTAAAATCACATAGATTCTAACATATAATTGCCGCCATACACACACACACACACAAACTCACGCACACATACACATTCATGTATGTAAAACATATATAAAAATACACGATTAGAAGAACATATAAATGAATCTCAATTAGTATAGATTATATATGCCAAAGCTACGCCAGAAGCACCGTAGAGTTAATTTACATCACATAGATGGTATAAAATATTTCACATGATAACACATTCGTTAAATATGTTCATATTCTTTTATCATGGGGAGCTGTCTTCTAGCGATAATGTTATTACAAAGTTGTTTGAACAGTCACTGTAAATAATACATGGTGATAACTGATGTAGATATGATGGTGTTAACCTACGTTAATATACGTTTTAACTTCAATATAACTGAATATCAGTTTCAGGCATCGATAAATGAATAGTAGTAATTCAATCAATTCTCTCTTTAATACTTTGTTTCAGAAAATTGCGCGTTGTGCTTATACGGAGGAGATGCTTATGATGTAAAAATAGAAGAGGTGTTACGTATAATTCTGTGCAGCGTACTATGAGTCCTACGTTGTTTGACACGAATAAGGGAAGCATTTTAAAAATTTTAAATAGAAACAAAATTAGTTGCTGTTAGTATAACAACAATAATATACTAGAAGAAGCCATTTTGCTTTATAACATGGTATTCGCATAATTATTTCCGGGTTAGCTGAAATGTGATACGCTGGTTTACGAGTCGTGTACATACAGCTGTAACACTGTATTTACTATAATTACGTAACGTTAGCCATGAAATATAAAATATATTTACTGAAATGACTACATATTATTCATTAAACCAATTTTGATGAGATTCTGACTATTTCAATCGGTAATATATTTAATTATAATACATCATTCTTCCTAAGAAAGGATTCTTCGAAATTAGTCATAATAACTTATTTTTATAATCTAAGTTGGTATAGCTTGCAGGAATTTCCAGAATTCAAGCCGTAAGAAAACTTGATTATACACAGGGTTCTGTTATAAAAATAAACGTATGATCTCAGAAAACCATCGGATACAAAATAAGACTAATGAAAGGAAATAAAACAGGGTATTTGATAAGAAATTTGGTTTCAATACGTTAATTGGAATAAACATGTGAGTATCAAGCAAAGGAAATCCCACTCGAGGTGTCATCATGATTGAGAGCAAATAGGTATTGTGGAAAACCACAATCAGAAGTAAATTTCAATTGTCAAGATTAACTGACTGCCATATCGGGTGGTAGGCATATGCTCAGTGTTTAACACTGATCAAAACAGAGAGCGAGCAAAAATTCCGAAATTTGATGTAATGTTAAGATATCATTAACAGGAGAAACTTTCTCAAAGTTATTTCATCTTTGGCAATCTTACCATTTATTCTATTCTCTACTTAGTATATAGATTCACATTTTTGTATAATGAGAAGATGTAAAAAAAAAATGGCTATATGCTGTATGTAACTTGCTAGATTTGCTCATCTATTTATTAAAGACTGAATTAAATAAACAAGAAATATTTACGTAGAGTAACTCTAACCACATAGAATGACTCGAGTTAAACGTTCCTAAGCATTTTAGTGTACTGATGCAATACAAATTCGATGGTGTGTTGCAATCATGCTAGACGTATTGAAGCAATAGTAATGCAAAGAATTTATCTAGTAAGATTGAAGCAAGTTCATTCGGTGATTGAATATTATGAAGAATCAAATTCGATATCAAAGAAATTTACTAGCTTGTCTGTAGCGGTGAAGTAATCCATCGGACTATGTGGTAAAATAGATAAATGAAATATTTAGTGAAAACAAGAGTAGAAATAAACATTCCAACAAATCAGTTATAAAGAAATGATATTGAAAATATGGATTAAATATTGTCGACGAAAGCGTTCAAAGAAGATGAATGAAAAACATAGGACAAATATGTAAGCCCCGAGATAAACCAAAAAAATGTTTTACTTAATCCGTGATTGTTAACAGCTTGATATATATATATATATATATATATATATATATATATATATATATATATATATATATATATATATATATATGTATGTCTGTGAGTACGTATTTGTGAGGATGTGTGTATGAGTACGTGTGTGCGTGCATGTGTGTATATGTGTGTATCTGTGTGTGTGAATGTGCGTATGTGTGCGTGTAGTTTGATAAATATGTACGGATTTGTATAGGCACTATGTTGGGACTGACTCTGATGGTTTGCTTAAGAAGAAAAAACTGTACGATTCCTACAAAAGGTATACAATTTAGATAATCAAAAATATCAAATATTTTATTTGAATGGGATAACATTTTATGCAAAGTAGTCAATCAAACATTCCTCAATAGCCTCAATACGTTGTGGGTGTGTGAAGCATGCATTTCTCACAGACCCCCTGGGAAAATCTTCGAACATTTTGATCATGGTTACCAGCTAATCCTTCCACATAAAATAATGCATTAAATTAAAGTCTAGGGAATTGGCCTATCAAACATTGGGTCAATTGAAACTGAAGAAATGTCCTGACATCCACTTCTGACATGTTCAGGAGGTGTGACAAATTACTGAATCATTCTGCCACACACGATCTTCCAGGATCAACCACCTCTAGCCAACTTTTGATTACAATATCCAGCAGCTTCTGAATTGTTCATCATTGAAAATACCTGCTTTCTAGTGTCCGGTGCAGCGATCCATGTCACAAAGTATTTATAGATTGGTGAGCAGCGGTAATGATGTCGACATATTCACACTTCACGTGTATCATCAATAAGGGATGTAAAAACTTTACGAATATTGCATCAGTGTCCACTTCTCAGTATCGGGTAATTTTTATACGATAAAAATAGTCATCTGTATGCACTCCAATGTCATTCATTTTTTATGAATGGATGAATTTGTTCCATGAAAAGTGCAACATAAGTATAGGCATATTTGGGCCTTGACTGTTTTAAACAGACACGCACACACACAAACACACACACTGTGCGCACGAACGCATACACTTGCACACAGACACAAAGAAACACACACAAAGACACACACACTCTCACATA
>JACXVO010000360.1:97438-108905 GCA_015501135.1 Hapalochlaena maculosa
GGGTGGCATGTACATTCACCAAATTCATGTGTCACCCCCACACTCTTGGGGTGGTTGGCATTAAGAAGGGCATCCAGCTGTAGAAACCAAACCAAACTAAACTAGGGCTCAGTGGGGCCATCCAGCCTGCCAGTCCCAGTCGAAAACGTCTAACCCATGCCTGCATGGACAACGGACACTAAATGATGAAGATGATGATATGCTATTTCTGGGAGGCCAATAGAAAAGCGAACTCTCCTGCAGAGTGGTTCTCATAAAGTGAAAGCATTGGCCACATTTGTCATAGAATTTCATTAAAAAATATGGTATAAATTTTATACAGCCAATCACAGCAATGTGAGCCAAACTTAAGGAAAATAAGTTGGTTACAATTTTCATTCCCTATGCTGCTAATTTATTGGATCTTTTCTTGGACATGATAGAGCATATTACTTTGTTGAAGCTGTTGGCTAGTTTGGAGCCCCACACAAAATGCATACACTTTTTTGTTGTACTGACACAGAGATAGGTAAATTTAATGAATCTATTGGAAGAAAATAGGAAAATGAACTTTGAAGACCTTGTACGAAACTCGTTGGTTAGCAAGACGTGATGCTATTTAAAACTTTGTTGATGAATGATATAACTGCACTTCAAAATATACTCGACATGATTTAGAACAAACATCTAAAGCAAGATATGAAGCTCAGAAGTTGGCAGTCAAAATGATGCGAAACTAATAGCGAAGATCTGTAGTTCAGTTCTCGCATGGTTTAACATTAAAAATTAAGTATTTTACTCATGACAGTATATTTAAGAGGCAGACGTAAGTTTTCAAATTAAAAGCGTAGAAATAAATGAATGAATTTCTTATTTTCCATGAATGAGTATTTTAGTCGTTCCATCAATGGCAGTACCATTTCGTTGAATTAGATGGTGCAAGTAGTTGAGTATTCTACAAAGAATTGCACATTTTACGGGCCAATTTTGAGACTGTCACAGTGAGTCTGCTCTTCCAATTACACACACGTGCAAATAATTTTTAAGTTTTGGTCAACAAAGCTACAGTACTCAAGATGCCGCGTGAGAATATCGAACCTCGGAACCTCTAAATGAAAAGCGAACTTTACACAGACACAAGCTTACACATAAAAAATGAAAAAAAATTACAACTTCATTTTTTTTTATTAAATTTTTATTGTCGTTTATTTTTAGCCAAGAGACTGGCAGTGACCATGACTGTTTTGGAGACTCATGAAAGGTACCCTAAAACTGGAGAACTGTCCCGAATGCTAGCAATAGTGGAACTCCTCTTAAGCGCATGCTGGTAGTGTTAAACAGGGCGACAGGCTAAGTTTTATACAACAGATAAACTAATGAGGTTCAAGACGAAATTTTTAATTGAATAATAAAGTTCAAAACATTTTCCCCCTTAAGATTCGTAAGATAATTCATAAGATAATTTACGAGAAGTCAGTTTATATTTCGGTGAACACTGAGAAATAGGTACATGTATATAGCTGATGTAAATATTGGATGGGATACAGGTCAAATGAGAATTTTTCAAGTTTATAGAAATATTTTTCTCTGAAATTGCCGGAGAAAATACTTTCACTTTATCGAAAGACAACCTATATATAGATAATGCGTTTTTAAAATTGGATTCAAAAGCATAAATAGCATTCGCGATGAGTGTAGGGTCCGGGAAGCTGTTGCCGGTGAAACTTAGGTAGATTAGAAATAACACAGGTCATGAAGGAATCGATACAGTTGAATTTGGCGTTTCAAATGGACAAGTTCACAGAGTGCGTCTATTTTATTTTCTAACAGAAAAGGGAGAATTCATGTATACACATATCTGCACACACATATACAAAGCGGATATATATATATACATGTATCTAAAATAACGGGGTTAAAAATTGTAATTTCTCGTGGAGGTTAATATTTTATCAAGCAATGAAAGCCCAAAAGTGAAAATGACATGCCTCATTACACTTCGGAGGCAAGGTGTGGTTTACGTTCCGGGTTTCAACTAAAACGAGAAGTGTATATACTTCGAGGGTATTTTAATTACTTTTAATGAGCTACACTCATTGCTTGTTTTTAGCCAAAATTTAGTGCATAAATACAATTATATATTGAACCAACATAATATAACTTACGCCCTTATTATGGATAAAAGAGGGACTCTTAACATATATTAATTTCAATTCCTTATTAATAAAACGCTATGTTGTAATATTTATTTGAAGTAAACTTACCATTAAATATGATCGAGTTTAGCTGTCTCGTTGCTTCAGCTGAATGTGGAAGATATGTGTAGAAGAAAAAAAACATACATACACGCAAAAACAACTTTCTTCCAAAGAGACTCGGTGACTCGAGGTGAATATTAGATGGTGACTACGTGTTCACTCTGTGGGTACATCTTTCGACGACGTCACTGATCGGTGTGTATTATGACGTCAACATTCAGCAGTGGAAAGGGTTGTGCCTCTGCGGAACGCCACTGAATTCAAAAACAAACAAAACAACATATTTAACTGCTCCAAGATTACCAAAACCTGTCACAGCACACTCTCATATATACACAAGAAGAAGAAGAAAACAAACTGGAAAAATCGCTGACTACATTCACCTAACTTACTATATACACACATCCATATATATCCACAAACATTTGTGTGCGTGTGTGCATATCTAGCTAGCTATATATATATATATACACACACACATACATTCACACACAAATATATATATCCGTGAAGCTAAATATTAACTGCTCCAAGATAAGATAAAAGAAAATATAAATCAAACATTTACTGATCAGATTCATTACACACACACACACACATACAATCTGTAATACTCGACTGAAAGACCTACTAATATAATAGTTTCATGCTTATATGATACTTAAACAGGCATATTTATAAAAAATACGCCATGTATTTTCAATCAACCTTTCAATATTTCAATATAATTTCTCTTTCTTCTGCGCTTATATTTTCTGTGTGATTATGGGTTATGCTCCAACCCGAGAATAATAAGAAAGACACGCAAGAAAAAGTACAGTCTAAAAGGAAAAAAAAAAAATCTGCGAAGAATTTTAAAAAAAATATTTAAAAATTTTATTTTATTCATTTTTGTTAATTCTCTTGCTGCAATTGAGTCGCCATGAGTGTTGACACGTACGGCCCTAATTCTCAAACCCTTTCCTTCTTGGACACTGAAGAAACCGATCATTTGGGTGCCGACACGCAAGGATCAGACTTTTACTTCACAGACTTCACGCTGCCCTCGCAGACCCAATCCCAGACGCAGGCTTCACAATTGGACGGAGGACACAGTCAGAGCCAGGTTATTTCTATAATTATTTCACTCTCTCACATAATCTCTCTTCTTTGATCTGCCCTTTACACTTGTCTATACATCTGTGCGTGCGTAAGTATGCGTGTGAATATATAAATATGTGTATGTGTGTGTGTTCGTTAGTATGTGTGAATATGCGTGTATATATATATGTGTATCTGTGCGTAAGGATGCGTGTATATATGTGTGTAGCTGTGCGTAAGGATGTGTGTGAGTGAAAGCTATGGTCAGGACATTGGCTAAGAAATATGCGTACATCTAACACGGTTTCTTTTTATTTTATATTTTTTAAAAGGTTCTTGTATTAAGCTCTATTAGTCTTCACTATCTGTTGAATGTGTGCGTGATATATATATATAATATATACACACACTCTCGAATACTTGTCTATGGAAGATTCATAGGTCAGAAATAAGATGTATAACAATTTAAACGTACATTATATATATATTTAGCGTAACAGATATGCACACGTGTGTACATGCGCGCATGTATGTATATATTTCTTTATTACCCACAAGGGGCTATACATAGAGAGGACAAACAAGATACGAAAGTGAGAGAAAGTTGTGGCGGAAGAGTACAGAAGGGTTCGCAACTACTCCCTTGCCGGAGCCGCGTGGAGCTAAGGTGTTTTTTTTTTTCATATATGTGGATATACGCGTACATAGGTATCTATATTTCTATGTGCGTGTGTCTATGCATATAAATACACCGTTTTAAATATACGTATGCACACGTGTATGTGTATTTTCTTTTTTCTTTCTGATAGGCAGTTTCCCTATCCTGTTTTTATACTAGTTTATAAAATAGAAGTAATCATCAACCCGATATAAACCTAATCAGATTCAATGAGAACACAAACGTGTATGTATGTGTGTGTGTACACATACACGTACATAGATTTGACTAGAGGTGCACATGTACCTTAAGCCCTGATTATTTCACTTATGTATAAACTTTAAAGGGAATTGTATATATAGTAATGGGTTGTGTGGTCGGAGTTAAGTATATAAGCTATTAATATATAATGGTAGAATATTTTAAATATATTGCTAAGACTAATTTTGTTTTTCTTTTGGTTTTGAATCTCTGGGAAAAGGGTCTGATTTAGTTGCCTTTAGCCTGCTTATTCCGGTAGGTAGACAATCCTGTGATCAAAGAATTTTTCAGTCGAGACGATCTCTGCTTTTATTTCAATATATTTTTTATGACTACATTATCCATAGTATTTTCCCCAATACTGTATATTACTCGAAAGTTATTTAGCTGTTATTTCAAGCAACCATATTATAGGCTTCTCTTCGTTGATGAGTGTTTGTACATGGTGAAAGCTTTCAACATTACAAGACATTTTCGTGCCCTGTAAAATAAGATATCAAACCATTAAGGGACGGATTGTTTTCTTAATCGTCTCTTATTCCTGGTTTGGTTTCTCTTTTTTTTCTTTTTTTTTTGCCTCAAATCCTCTAAATCGGTTATTCTAAATTACTCTGATATCACTATTGTTCGCTCTCCAAGTCTTACTGAAGGTAATTTTTGTTTCAAACAGCTGGAAAAGTTTGGGATATCTGTGTGTACCACTTTTTTTTTTTTTACTAATCTATATTTGTGATCAAACTCGCACACACACACACACACACTAAATTGTAAATGGGTTGGTTGCCGCATGAAAAGTAAATGCGTAATATTTTTTAAATATAGACATGTATTAGCAAGGAACTAGTATAATCGAAGTATAATTTCTCTAGAATAATCCGCCGAAACCGTCTCTTTCCTCTCTCTCTCAAAAAAAAAAAGCCAAACAAAACAAACTCAGTAAACTATTTACGGAATCGAGAAATATAAATGTTGGTCATTTTTCTGTCTTCTTCTCCCTCCATTTTTTAATTATTTATTTTTAAAGTTCCATTGTCATATTATTTGAAGTTATATGCATGTCATTGCATTATGACTTCAAATCCCGCCAATACTACTAATATAAAAGGGCGTAGCCGAGCCTAGTGCTACATTTCTTATTTAGCCCCCACATCATGTTCTCAGATTGACAACTGTGTTAAAAAGAAACTGTCTAGCCGTGACCCACTCCACTTTTTTTCCTGTGAGTATCTGTAGAACTAGATTATCCAATGTGTCCTTTTGCTTGGACGTAGGAGTGTGGTTTGAGGAAGAATTGGTAGCTTTTTCTAGCAGATCGAGCGAATCTGTAGAGGAAACCTATGCCCCAATGGCTTGCTTATACATTTAGATGTCTTGACGTTTTGAGTTCAATTCCCGCAGGAATCGATTTTTTCCTCCTCCTGTTCTTCCGGGTTCGATGATATAAAGTATCACTTGAAATCTCGTTTACCCCCCTCCTCTTGTTCTAATTTGCGCGTGTAATATTGTTTCTTATATACAAGATAAAATACTCAAATTATTTCAGTCATAATAGATCTTGGTGACCTCGGATCGAAATAAGTTTAGCTGATCTAATTTTAATATATATATATATATATATATATATACATACACACACACACACAGAGTACAGAATAGTTAAATATGAGGGAAGTAGTAGCGGTCTGTGTTGGCAAATATATTTGTCTAGCATGATTCGTCTAAAGGACCTCCCTCTCATAATTTGAGGCCTTGTCTCTAGAATTCAATTATATAACTTATAGAATGTAAGCAGTAATAGTGCTTGTGTGTATGTACATGTACTGAGATGAACAGTTTCTTTTGGAGAAATTGGTTCTGTGGTGGAGTTTATGTAATTGATTTGGTGTTTTTTCTTTTTAACTATTTTCGATATTGTTTCATATTTTCGTTTCGTTACTGCCACTGGTTTTTATTTTTGGAATTTAATCACCCCCTCCTCTTTTATTGTTATGATCTACTGTTGTTAGCACATATTCTGTTTCATATTTATTCACACACACACACACATTAGAAGTGAATGGGTATGAGACTAACATAGTTTGTTTCGTATTTTGTGTGTGTTCAGTCGCGAGTGAACGGAGTTTTAGGAATTTCGTTTCTCGATTTTTACTGTAAACCTTGGCCCACCTGAAAGTTATCCATATCGCTCCAGATCTATCCTGCTCGATAAGACAACCTAAGCTTTGACGAAAACGTTTCAGCTATAGCCATCCTGTCCTTCGGGATATCTGTTCCTCATTGATCGAATGTGACCTTCCTTATTTTCTTGTTGTGACGTGTGATTTTGGTTGGGGGGTTGTTAGCTGCTTTTTCTAAAAGGTCGAACAATCATTTAAAAAGATTTACCCACCAGAATCGCCCCCACCCGCGTTGGCTCGACTTAAAGCTTAAGTTTGTATCCAGTGGCGAACCTCCATGTTTACCTTTTTATAACTCGCAACTCTGGCCTCTTACACAACTAAAAAAAAATTCGTTGATTTTTCTTGTCAGTATGTCAGTTAAAAATACTGTTCTATCCTACACGTGGAGGCAAGGTTCAAGGTTGTGTAGAGGAAACAGCCTTCGCCACATTTATTACATTATCCTACTTAATACTGTTATCACGATCTACATTAGATCAATAATGAACGGTCAGTTTATTAATGAAATGTAGTAACTGCAACTGACAGATTTCATCACACAAATGGTGGCGGCCATTTCTTTTTGCCACATGGTACAAAACCCCAGTTGAAATTCTTTCTCGGCCTTTCTTCGTGTAATTTTTTTGGTGGTGGGCAGGGGAGAGGGGGCGTTTTATACATATTTCTAATAGTCAAGAAGAAATGCCCATTATGTGTTACAGAACTGGTGTCTTGGAATTTTTGTTTCTACAACGTAAAAAAAATGAAAGAAAATGAAACTCCAAAATATTGTGGTGCAGGATTCTTTCAAATTTGCAGTATTAAACAAAACAACGATTTAAATATATGCAAATAAATTTTCAGTGTTAGCAAGAGGATGGATAAACTGATTTGTTATCCATAACTAACGTTTCATTTTTCTGTCTTCGAAATGGAAATTGATCTGCAGGCTTGGACTTCAGTTTTAAAATCGCTGTCGGTGTGTATCGTTGGTTTAACTTAGCACATATAAATTAACTGTACTTATTATATAGGAGAATAATAATGATAAAATTGGAATATATGTGTGATTGTTTTGTTGAAAGTCTTAATATAATTGTGGCTCTGATACATTTTATTTTATACCCTCTGGATTATAAGAATTAGAATATATCTTAGTGTTTGAAACTCGTGTAGGCTTTCAACATATCAGTGTTGTTAAAAAGAGAAGGATATTTCGACAGTACACACACATAAAACACCTTCGTGTCGGTTGTCGGCGGTGCCACCAATCTTTGATGGGTTAGCTGGGTGTGGGTAATCAGACCAAAAGAATTACTTCGTTTAGTGTTGGTCAGAGGTCATTCATTATCTACCATATGGACATAACCGATTGGATATACCGAACTTTCTATAGTGTGTGCTTGTATTCATTTTCCAAGAATATCTACGCAATAAAGTGTAAACATAACTGATTACATTAGATTTTGGGGATATCGGTAGGTTTTATACGTCTCTGAAAAGATCCCCGGATTTTAATTTCTAAGTGACGGGATTGGTTTCTAATATCTTAAACAATTGTAATATTACAAGTTCCTGCTTCTCTAAGCCTCCTTTTTTTTTTTGGAACTCCTTTCCAGTTCTTTTTTTTCCTCCGACAAGAAGTATTGAAACACGAATTATTTTAAGAAATCTAGTGGGTCCCCTCCACCTCGAGGCCTTTGAGGGGATTTTGTTTTGTATGCGTCTTGTATCAAAATTAAAATGTAAATACAGGGAGAAAGTATTGACTTTCATCATTATAGTCTTTGGATAGCTTCCAACTCGCAAGTTCCTTAATGTTTTGGTAGTTAGTGTGCAATCTGTATTTATTGGCTAAAAATAACACGAAACAGCAACAGAGAAGAGTGAACATCTCGCTCTATTGAATAATTCTTGTAACAACCATTTCTTTGTTATTTATCATCACAGCACTATTTTAATTGAAACAAATGTGTATATATTTGTTTTATACCTCTAAAAACAGTTTTTTTTTAATTATATATATTGAAGAATGAGTTTAAAACGATTGATGAAATTAATTGCCAGTACAATCCAGTCATAAGGCTTGATATGTGTTTTCCAAGGTAAATGGCTGGTTGTTAAATCAATGTCACTGGTCCTGCTAGATAAACCGTTTCCCAAGAGACAAATTTGCCCAGTGAAAAAAATTGTAAGCTTGCATGGAGATGCTAAGAAATGTTACGTTTCAGTAAAGCATTTTACGTATTTTCTTAAAGAGGCAGGTGTGGTTAAGAAGTTTACTTCCCAACAATGTGGTTTCATGTTCAATCCTGTTGCATGACACCTTGGACAAGTGCCTTTTACTATAAGCCCAGACTGACCAAAGATTTGGTAGATGGAAACGATGTTCATGTATATATAAATGTGTGTACATCTTTGACTTGTGTGATGGTTGTAAACGAACATAATTATGGTACAAGCTATCTTCATTTCCAGCCTTCTGTGGTAAACATGCCTGGGCATGGGAAACATGACCTTGCAAGGAAAGCGGTATGGTTTGGCAATAGGAAGAGCAATCAGATGTAGAAAATCTGGCTCAACAGTGTCTGACCCATTGCAAGCATGGAAAACTGGACATTACCTGATGATGAAGAAAGCATTTACTTGATTTCCTTCAAGACATTTCACAACTCTTACTGTTCAAATCAGTTTTTAAATTCTATTTGAATGTGGAAAATAGATGCTCAAACGTTGGTATTGCAAAATATTTCCCACCCCCTATTTTATTTTTATTTCTTATATTTTTGAAGATTTTCAAAACCTAAGTAAACAGAGGCGTTGAATATGGCTAGTTATTCAGTTGGAATCACTGAGATATTGGCATACTAACATGTGGGTTTAGGTCAAACTTGCTACCTGTATTTTGGTCCGTTTCTGAAAGGTTGAGTTGCAGAGTGGGTCTTTGTACTGGCATTGAGGAGTTATCTGTGGTTGACTATTGAGATGGAAATAGTTTAATTTGCTTCACAGGGCATAATTAAGTTACAATACGATGAATCAAGGATTTATAAATAATTTTTCATTAATAATTATGGACACAAGTTTGGCTTTCTGGTTAAGATTACTGCCCAACCAAATAGCTTTTGCATTCAATCACATTGCATTACTCTTCAGCATACATGTTCGGGCTTACCTCTTTTTATCTTGACATGGTGTTGATAGTTGTACAGTGTCATTCTTTTTCAATATTCTGTGACCATGGGGAAATATTACCTTATTTGGTAAAAGATAAGGGTTGACAACAATAGTATCTATCCATCTATAGAAAATCTATTTTAACAAACTCCATCTTACCCATCGAAGCATGGAAAGTGAATGTTAGAATGGTGCTATTTCTGGCACAATCAAAATGTTTCCCAAAGGAATTGAAGTACAGTTTTTTTTTCTCTCCAAATTGTAAAACTAAACTTGGCCCTTGTATAAATGTTTAGTTTCCAGTGCTAGAGTTTGTTAAAGAAAGAGAGAAAATTGGTTCATTTATCAGAGGCCATTTGTTGCTCTGTATGGGGAAAGAAAGTAAGGATTAATCAGACTATATTGCTACAATTAGCAGCTGTATGTTTTTTTCAAGAGTGATTTAATGGGTACTCTTCATGTATATTGATTGATCTACTAATTATGTCTCATTCAAAAGTTAGGCTTGATTAGAATAGGTACTCTACGTAAGTTGGAGAATAAAATTTACAACTCAACAGAAAAGACCTATCTTGTAACATTTGATCCAAGCTCAATTTTGTTTCTGATGTTAGTGTGGAGAAAATAATCCCTAGGTTTTGGCTTAGGATTATATGAAAGAAGAAAAAGTGACATTATTGTCTCCTTGTCTTGACAATACAAGCTGTCTTGTTATGGGTAATATTACCATACCTGGAAGTGGATGAGGTTTGGTGACAAGAAGGGTACCTGGCTGTAGAAAATCCATTTCAACAAAATTCCACCTGATCCTTGTGAGTATTGGGTCATTAAGCTTTTAGCATTTAAACTGGCCAAATCCAGTCCTTATATTCTCCCTGTTTTGTATTCAAACCAGCTGGATCCATCATTTCAAATCTATAATACAATGTTTGTTTTTCTAAAACTAAAGTCACAACATTGAAATCTCAAAGCTACAATATTAATATGAATTCTAAAGGGTTAAAGTAATGACGATTTCCATGCTAGTGTAGGATGAAAAGTCATCACGATTATGGCACTAACTGGCAAGTCCTCTTTACTCTTTGTTGCTTCTGTTCATTCGCTGGCACCAAAAAGTTCATCTCTACCTGTTAAAATTAAAAATGTCTTGGGAGTCGTAACTCTTCTGATCAAATTTTTGAAAATAATGGAATTGAGATGAGATTTAGCATAACAATTTGTTCATTGACTGGTCATTGTTGCCTTTTAACCCCAGGTCAACTCTTGATTTAGTAGGCATACAATCAAAAGTATACCAGTCATTACCATCCCATCTTTTTTAGGGTCATCAAAGGACTAGATGACCTAATGTAACCATTTCTTTTTTCAAGACAATAGAGTTAAAGTGGGAGATTTGGTTGCTTTTTCTAGCTAATGAAGTGAACTTGTAGATGTGCAGACAGCCCTTTTTTTTTTTTTTTGGTCGTATTCATCTATTAGTATATTAAGCTGGTGTTTAGAACATAACTTAAAAGGTCTTTTGTTAGATGAAGATTCATTTTGTAATCCAAAATTAAACAGTAAATCCAAAAACGTCGTCAATCAGAAATAAGTGTCGTAAGTCCAACAGAATAATCCAGGGATAAAAAGTGAAGTAACCCAACAGCAATGATTTCAGTGAGGTAGATAATCCGTCGGTAATAACCTCAGTGATAGAAATAATCCGTTCCTCTGAAAAGCTAATGTGAGAATGAGAACGCAATTGGACAAAGTTTTTATAGGCTCATTTTCCGACACCACTGGGTTAGTCCATTTCTTCATTTGCATACGTCATACAGTGTCATATAAAAATCACCAACAGTATTTTAATGGCATTATTAACAGAAATAGTGTAACACCCCACCTTTTTGTTATAA
>JACXVO010000430.1:135640-145893 GCA_015501135.1 Hapalochlaena maculosa
GCTGGTAGACAAACTACTTACCACAAGACCACTCCTGCACCTATATTCAAGATAATAGTTAAACTTTCATTTGTTCTTTGATACCCTATCCTGTTTCTATCACTAATCACTTAACTTTTTTCATCTTGCTTTCTGACATCCTCACATCTCTCGGCTGTCATTTCATTTCTTCTGTCACTAATCCCTCGGTCACCCACCTTTCCATTCACACACATTTATTCTCTCTCTCTCTCTCTTTCTCTCTTATCCATTTACTGTACCCTCACTCAGATTCACCCCATCATCATATTACCTTGAATAGGCACTTATAAGAGAACAAGGCAAGCTTATTAGTGCTGGTGCCACTAATACACTCTGTGAAGGAGGATGTCCAACTGTTATCTTTGTGTTGAATAAATGAAATTAAGCAATTTATGGCATATTTTCTAGTTATGGAAGTTGAAGATGGAAAATCGTAAGCAATTGTATTTTTTTTTTCTTTTACGTGTTTTAGTCATTTGACTGCGGCCATGCTGGAGCACCGCCTTTAGTCGAACACATCGACCCCAGAACTTATTCTTTGTAAGCCCAGAAATTATTCTATCGGTCTCTTTTGCTGAACCGCTAAGTGACGGGGACACAAACACACCAGCATCGGTTGTCAAGCGATGGTGGGGGGACAAACACAGACACAGAAACACACATTAAGAATATATATTATATGTCTTGATGTTTGGCGAAGAAAAGATTGAAATTTGAAGGAAATAAGTTTATTTTTCCAGAATTGATTTTAAACATGGAATCCCAAAAGCAAAATTTTAGGAGGAAGAAAAACATTTAAAACAAAAAATTTAAGTGAGAAAAAATAAGAAGATTGAAAACCTCTTTGATTTGACGAAATCTTTTATATTATAGAAAATAGATTAATCCAAAGAAGGTATTATAAAAGAAAAAGCGGGGGCTATTTGATATGTCTGTTTAAGCAATGCCAAATAGTTTTAATATTTTGACTTTCATTTTGTTATCTTAAACCAAAAGAATGCACAAACTATTTACTTAGAAGGGCAGCAGAACAAAATGCAAATTTTCCATTTTTTGATGAGTCCTTGTTTAACTGTCCCATTTGCCTTATGGTAAAAATGACATTAAAAAAAACTGGTGCCTTCTTTCCTTTAGGTTCTATTTATTTTGTTTGCTGGCTAATCCATGTATGTATATGTGATTGGTGAATGGAAAATATCATCACAGAGAAACAAAATTACAATTATTGAGCTGGAAAAAAGATCACTGGAAAAGAATGTCCCATTTTAATTAAATATATATTATAGTCAAAAGAAATTAATAACTTGAGTCATTAATACAGGGCTTGTACATAATTATAGCATATATACGTGGTAAACAAAATTTTCAGGTTTAATATGTTTAGTAAAATAAGGACATTAAATCTAAATAGAAACTTTATTTCCAATTCACTCAACAAGAGATGTACAGTAACAATGCTTTAGAGTAAAGATTATTTGTCAACTTAATGTGGCAGTCCTGGTTGGAATGAATGTTACTGTTTTAGCTACCAAAAACATCATCTGGAGGCAGTGTTTTCTGAGACATGTGACAGCCCTGGTTGGGATGAGCCCTCAGGAAACATCGTCTCCAGACAATGTTCCTTGCGCTACACTATGTTGGCAAATAATCTTTACGTTAAATCTGCCATTCATTTATTGAGGTTTGCCTATGTTATCTACATCCAAGCTCCTGCTAATTTCCAATTCGATGGACATAATTGCCAAACTGTTCGATTGTTTCTTGCTTAATTGATGATCTCAAGTAAGCTTTGACCAGTTTCAGCTTTGAAAAACTTCTTTCTCCGGATTCCACAGTTACTGGGATTGTCAAGAAAATCCAGAGAGCAATAAAACAAACTTTGGAAATCCAACAGATCTGTTGTTGCAAGTAAGGAATTCAAATATTTTCTGTGGAGAAGGGGTTAATCCTTGATAGGGGCTTTCACAAAGCATGTATCCATCTATATCAGCCAGTGTTAGGGTATCAAATTGATTTTTGTCCTCTACCAGTTTAACCTCTGTCAATGCCACTTCCAGTTCTGCTGCACATTATCTTATAGTGTCCTTGGACAAATCTTGAAAATTGTACAAAAATCCAAATAAACCATTATGTTTTTTCAATTCTTTAAACTGTGCTTCAAATGCTTCTAGTACTTTATCAACCACTTGATTGAAACATTGCAATCTGAAAGCCATTTGTTGATCTATCAAAGGTTCACCTGCAGATTTCCTAATTAAATAATCTACTTTTTTTACAACACTTATGCTGAATATCCAGGTCATTGGCAAGTTCATGAGCATCAATCAAAGCTTCATTTTCCCTATATGTCTTTAACCAGTGACAAAGCTTTTGAAATAAAGAAATTCCTGTAGCAACCTCCATAGTATCACTCTGAAGTTCTTTACTCTCATAATTTACTTGAAAAAGCAAGTGGTGCCAGAAAACTAATGAGACTAGAAATTTGTAATCTCTTAGTTGACCAACATCTTGCATGCACTATTATCAGATGGAGTCTGTTGCCAAGGTCACCAGGCTTAGGCTGGCTGTTGAAGAGTTCTTGTACAGTCGGGTATGAGTGTTATTCATCGCCATGTTGAGCGTTCGCTCCTGTCATTTCTGCTGAGCAGTGGCCATGTGTAGTAGTCTGACAAGTGAGTAATAAGCACCACTCTAGACCATTGTGTGGCACACCTTAGGTTAATCCATCAGTTCTATTGTCTGTTGTACATATTTCAAGATCCTGATTCCCCTGCACAAACATAGCAGTGGTTCCCCTCCACCCAAGGTGGGAGCGTAGCATTTGCTGTAGACCCACTGGCAGGTGCTGATGTGTCCGCCACAAAATCTTTTGTTACGAACCATCACCAGCAGCCATCCATGCAGGCAGTGGTGACTGTCAATATGCTGCCATGATATCGCCCAGGAGTGTGTGTGTCTATGTATTATGCACCTCCACTGCCACCCATAGAGAATCGTGGTCAACACCACGTGCCATTGACTGCAGTCATGGAGGCAGTGTGCCAAAACCACTGCAGCCTGCACTCATCCATGCCCATCATCGAGTGATGGCTTTTTGCCTTCCTTCACACCCATCCCGCTCTGTACTGATTTGACTGCAATCCCTCTCAAGTGTGAATCCCCACGTTTCTGCCAATGACACTCAGCAACTGGCACGGGGTTGTCCAGCCTGTCCATCCACATCCACGTCTGCATGGATGCCAAACCTGGTGGTTGTTGCTGGTTTCACCATAATGGCATGGTCAATATTGAAATGCAGCTTTTCCAGCAAATTAACGGAAGCCACTAGCGGAACATCCATGCTCTAGGTGATTGTTTCACCCCAAGGTGCAAGCTACTGTAAGGGATACAAGCTGGTCAGCTGAGTTTCAGTTTTCTTGGCCGCACTGTGGCCAGTAGATGCTGCCACCAGCATGCACCTGTTGCTGTTGTTGGCGATTGATTGCTTGACTTCCACCGCTCTCTCATGTCCATACCAAAACTAACTATATGCATCTTCTCTGGTACTCCTTCCTCCCTTCCAAAGCTGTCTCTGCCACTGTTCAGCCGTATCCATTCTCCATCATGCTGGCATGCCATCACCTGCACTCGACCAACGGCTGGCCTTCCTCCATGCATTTGTGCTCGTTCCCATCCTGTCTCTTTCTGCTCTGTGCCAACCTACCATGCTCTGTCTCCGGAACTGTATCGAACCTGAACATCCGTATCCACATCCATATGACTGTGGCTCATGCTAGCAGCCTGGCAGCTGTCGTTGGCAGGACTGTGAAGGTAACATGGTTGACACTGCAACATACTCTGTCTAGCAAAATGTCAGAAGCTGGTAGCAAACCAGTCATGTTGCACCCCAATGGGATCCAGACTACTATGTAGGATCTTGCTGGTTGGATGAGGTAAGTGTCAGGAAGGGATATTTTCAATGCTCCTTTCTGTCCATTGATCACTTACATGAACACATACCTCTTGATCTTATATGGCTGGTGTGTCACTGACTTTCTGCCACCACCTCTTCTGCACACATGTAAGCGCCCTTATTCCTACTGCTGTCATCATCATCCTATGCCATGTGCCCTGACAGCTTCTCGCTTGCTCACTCAACCAACCGCCCACCAGCAGCTGTTGTTCATCCTTTCACTCTTGCATGTTCAGTTTCTTCCTCACCTGCACACAACTGTTGTGCCAAGTCATTGTTACACCTGGGCATTCAGCTGAAAAATTGCATTTGACAGCCACCACAACTCCACACCACTGTTGCCCACTCAACTAGTCCAGGGTGGTCCACATGTGCTCATCACCTGGTTGTGATGATATGGTCAGCCATTCATATTTGTTGTGCAAATATTATACTGAGACAGATATGTACTGGCCATTGCAGTAACCATCATGCTTCATGCAAGAGCCTTCATGCCCTTTAATTTTGATGACTCTTGGTAACTACCAGTACGATTGCACGGGCTAGTATTGACTAACTTTCATGCAGTGGGTCACCTGCAAGTCTACCCTATCAGATCAACTGTTAATGGTCCAGTAAATGCTAACCATGGTGACAATGGGTAACAGAGAATCAGTAATCAATTCCAGAGATGGGGCAAGCAAAACAGCTTCCACATCCAAAGAAGACAGTAGGAGCGCAAAGTACCCACTCCCAGCATAGGATGGTATGGATGAAGAATAATGATATGGGACTCTGCCGAGGTCACGCAATCGAAATCAGTACACTTCAAATGTGTTAACGAGGATCAACTGGAAGGCAGTCATAGTAATTCCAGCTCCAGTAGAGTATATTAAAATTGTTGCATTTGAAAAGCTCATAGTTAGAATTCAGGTCTTAAAAATGTGCCTCAACATGTTCAAGGTGACTATGCCACTGCAGGCATGCCTTGCACATTCCCACTTCAGTTGTCCATTTGCATTCCAGTTTCATGCCTGTGTAACATCACTCCAGTGTCATCACACAGGTCAGTGCAGGATCCACAAAGCAGGCATTACTGGGCATCACCATTCGCATTGCAGTAACACATTCACCTCCCATTCATTTCGACCCACTGTTCCTCTGAAGGGTGCTCTTTGCTGAGTGTTTAAGGCTGCCTTCACTGTGAAAAAATTTGAGTGCTAAAAGCAAGAACCACCGGCTTGCATGCACAAAACATGGAATGATGGAAAATGGCCTCATCCTCATGTCATCCATTGGTCTCCATTCACAGCAAGGCAATAACCAAATGGAGCCACTTGTATTGCAATGTTTGATGCGAAATTCTTGGGTTGTTGCAAAACACACTGCAGTGACAGTGTATGCCATGAAGGTTTTCTTTGATCACCATGGCTGTGCTACCTCACCTGCATTTCCTTTGATCCACTCGCTGCCAACTGTGCACATCTCATCTAGTCAGCATCCACCTGATCATCAGGGCACTTGGCTGACAGTGCTGCAAGCTTTGTGGATCCACAATCATTTTATTCTCTCCATCTTCTTTCCTTTCTTTCCTGCATCTGCCGGCTGTTACAGCTAACAGCAGCAGTCATGTGCTGTTCCATTGCTGTGCTCGGTTTCTGTTTGATTGTTTTCTTTTTTGTCTTCACAGACAATGCGTGGAATCACAGCATGCTAAGTCCTTTTCTATATGTTGTTGTCATAGTAGTAGTAGTAGGAGCAGCAGCAGCAGAAAACAAATACTGAAATTCCAGACAGGAGATTACTTGACTCGTTTGTCGATGAAGAGCATGGCTATCCACATAAACTGGTGTGAATTGCAGGATTCAGTGAACATCAATACCTTGAATGCATCCTAGGATTCCATGGTCTTGTCCAGTCTAGAGGTACTCACAACATGAAAGCACCATCCACCACAGCCAATGGTGGCGGCAGAAAGTCGGGAGTCACAGGAAAAGACACACTGGGGAAGGAGTGTGGAAGGACTGAAATGATTTCTTTTGTTCTCCTTCCTCATCCAACCCGACTAGCACACACCACTCAATTCTACATCATTGTTGCACAGCATTGCAACAGCCACCTGCTTCAGGATGCATCTAACACACAATGGAGCAGATCCTCACAGAGGACAACAATCAGGAAACAGAATGGACATGTTGCTGTTGTTATAATTTTTGTATTTGGGATTGTGACAGTTGGAATTGTTATTTTTAAATTGTTATATTGTAAAGCACTGTTTCTTGTTTTACGGGTGGGGTGTGCCCACGCTATATACAAGAAATGAGTAATTTATCGTATGCAGCAGCTACGGCCACAAGCAGTATAATGAAGACTTTAGATTCTCAAGACATAAGATTGGATTGGGGGTGAAGTCAAGAAGACCAAGAAATGAATGCAGACAAAAGGAAAATTTTCTTATTTAAACATGCCACTGGGTATGGAAGAAGGTGCAATGTAAAGAATGGAACTATTTAGAACCATGAATAATATGACCAAAAAAATTGTAAGTGCACCAGTTAATAAATTACAAGAAATTTTTGCCAACATACCAGATGAAATTAAATTTTTGACAAGAGCCAGAAGATATGGTGCGATGGAAGTGCAATTTGAAAGTGAAAATGTTGCCAGGCAGTATGCAATGAATAGTTTGAACTGTTCCCTATGTATATGAGATGTCGCCTAGTAAGAATAAGGGTTGGTGCTATCCATCCAGATGTGAGGCCAGAGTGAGTGGTGGCCACCCTAGTAAAAAAAATAAAACTGGAAAACATGGTCGTAAGCTCGAATAAAACCAGACTCATGCATGAATTGGTGGGGATATGGATTAGAAGTTTACCTCACAATTACCAAAGAAGACTACAGGGATCTACCCCAAATTATCATGTGCAATGAGCGAAATATAATTGTTGTAATAAAAAGACGTCCCCTGATGTGTTCTACATGCCATAAAATGGAGCACATCCAAAAGCAATGTGAATTAAAAATTGAAAGCAGTGAGGAAACTAAGGAAATCTATCAAGAAGATATAAGAGAGGAGGAAGAAGAGAGACAAAATAGAAAAAGAGAAGGGGAGACAAACTCCCCAAAAAGAAAAAGGCAAAAAGAGAGAAGGAATATAGAGTGGAGAGAAACAGAATCAGAAACAGTTGAACCAGAGAACCAGCCAGAAGTAGAGGTCGAGCCTGAAGAGGAAGTGATGGAACAGAAGCAGAAGTGGAAGAAAGAGAATGTGGATGAGGAGAACGACACATCATCGGGAGAATACCCAATGGAATATGCAGTAAAGTATAAAGTGGGATTGACGAATTCGTATCAGAAAAAAGTGGACATTAAAGTAACAAATCCAAAACCAAAAATTGTGATGCTAAACTTGAACGATTATATAACGTTTATGAAACTATTTCAAGAGGAGCTTTTGTAAATTTGGGGAGGATAGATATTACTAACCGCAACCTCTCTAATCTAGTGAATGAAGATATCTTGATGGATATAATATTTATTTCTTTACTACCCACAAGGGGCTACACAGAGGGGACAAACAAGATAGGAAAGTGAAGAGAAGTTTGTGGCGGAAGAGTAAAGCAAGGTTCGCCACCACTCCTTGCCGGAGCAGCGTGGAGCTAAGGTGTTTTTCGCTCAATAAACACACACAATGCCGGATCTGGGAATCTAAATCGCGATCCAACGACCGCGAGTCCGCTACCCTAACCACTGGGCCATTGCGCCTCGATAAAGCGGCGAGCTGACAGAAGCGCTAACGCGTCAGCCGAAATGCCAAGCAGTATTTCGTCTGCTGCAACGTTCTGAGTTCAAATTCCGCCGATGTTGACTTAGCCTTTCACCCTTTCGTGGTCGATAAATTAAGTACCAGTCTCGTACTGAAGTCGATCTAATCAACTAGTCTGGTCAAATTGTCTGTCCCCTCTATGTTAGCCCCTTGTCGACAATAAAGAAATACGACTATTTTTTCAATCCCGTGGAAAATCCTGAAATTATGAAGTGAGCTGAGAGTAGGGCTCAGCTCAAGGTAATCCATATTTCATCATTATGTAAGTATCATCCATGTTCGTTTTATACATTAATTGTCCCTACTGTGGTGTCTTGTCTGTCCTTGTATTGTCCCCCATATCTTTAGTCCATTGTGGGTAATAAAAAATTCGAATCGTTGGGTGAAATGTTTAACGGTATTTCCACCGAAGTCGACTTAGCCTTTCATCCTGTCGGAGTTGATAAATTCAGTTTCAGTCGCATACTGGGGTCGATCTAATTGACTAGTCCGGCCAAATTGTTTATCCTTGTTTGTCCCCTCTATGTTAGCCCCTTGTGTGTAATAAAGAAGAAACGTTAGCACGTCGGGCGAAATATTTAGCGGTATTTCCTCTGTCACTACGTTCTAAGTTCAAATTCCGCCAAGGTCAAATTTGCTTTTCATCCTTTCGGGGTCGATCTTACTGACTAGCCTGGCCAGCTTGTCTGTCCCTTATATATATATAGCTCCTTGTGGGCAATGAAGAAAAAGAAACATTAGTATACAGGGTTCAAATTCCGCTGAGGTCGACTTTGCCTTTTATCCTTTCAGGGCTGATAAATTGAGTACCAGTTGCGTACTGTGGTCAATCTAATCGACTGATCTGGCCACTTTGTTTGTCCCCTATATGTATAGCCCCTTGTGGGTAATGACGGAAAAGAAACATTAGCACACCGAGTTCAAATTCCGTCGAGGTCGAGTTAGTCTTTCATCCTTTCAGGGTCGATAAATTAACTACCAGTCGCGTACTAGGGTCGATCTAATCGACTGGGCCCTTCGTACAGAATTTCGGGCCTCCGGCCTAGAGTAGAACAAATACTCTGTTAGGCTGAAATCTGTTTTTGACTAAAACTTCGATGTGACACACATGATTTATTGGTCAATATTTCTTTCTTGTGTTTGAGAATCGAACAAATTTTACGAGTCATCTCACTTTACATCTGTCTCGTTGTGTGACCATATTTCTAATGCCAACGATATAACGAATCTTATAAAGTAAAGTATTTACAATGGGTTTTACTAAAAATAGCTTCCATTATTAAGAATCCGGGACCGTTTCTTGTTAAAATTATGATGTATTTAATTTAAATATCAATGTATTTGAATTGACACTTCTATCGTAGAAAAAGAAAAAAATACTTGTGCGCTTGCATTTGAAAACAAACGAGAGATGCCGGTCATATATAAGATTTGGGTCGCCGTCAGCGAAGTCCTTGTTAATGTGTGGCCATGGCGGCGTGGGCGCTTTGTCTGATGTGTAAGAACAACCACAAAGTCTAGTCCCCTCGCCGTGTGAGGATTCCGTTTATCCTTGTGCTGTATGACCGATTGATGAATCTCTTTTCTTTTTGTCATTCGCTCATTGTTGTTTCTTTCCCACTTTAGGATTGTGTAATAAAGTAAACAGTAACAATTGTAAAATAAAAAGTTTTGATTCGAAAAAAAGGTAAAAAAGACATTTTCCCCCTACCATCTAATTATATAATTTGCATGGGCCTACACAATTCCTTACGAATGGTTTGTTTTAGTGGTATCGAACGAGGGCTTCTGTTCCCTTTAACCTGTGCCAATTTATTTTTTATATTCGCTGTGGGCCTCCATTTTACTTTTCTCTTCTCTACCGCCATCTTGTCAATCCTGTTCGTTACAGTTTACAAAAACAGCAGCAACTCGACTTTTCATTGAATTTACAGAAAATAAAGACTTCTTTCGAAGATTTTCGCAGCGAGCTCCAATAAATGTCGTCTCCATGTTTTCGTGGAAACCATTTCTAATCACAGATAAAATAGCTTCCGTAGCTGTGCAGTTCGTTTTTATTTGCTTAAGGCTGTTTGTCAGTTGCTTATTGTAGTGGAAAAGGCTAATTTCTCAGTGATCGCAGTCTTGAGAAAAATATATTTAGAAAGAACTATTGAGAATTATCGAAATAAAAAGTCAGAAAATAAAAAACTTTTAAATATTTCTGGCAAATACAATGGATTTTTGCAGATGATTTCAGTTGTGTCTTTCACATAAAATAATCCTTCTAAATGGCAACGCACGAGGAGCCCTTCTCAGGTCGGTCGAAGAAATTGTTACAATTTGCCTCAGCGCGACGATTATTAAAAATGCAAATAACGTCCTTTATATACATTTATGTCTGGGTGGAAGATGATCGGATTTTCATGGCCGGATCCCTTTTCGCCACATTTCTGTGAAACCAAGGCTAATTTGTGCCTCTAAGTGGTCGCTAGA
>JACXVO010000484.1:2202282-2214261 GCA_015501135.1 Hapalochlaena maculosa
GTTTGTGTGTGTGTGTGTGTGTATATGTGTGTTTGTGTGTGTATGTGTATGTGTATGTGTGTGTGTGTGTTTGTCCCTCTTCATCACTTGACAACCTGTGTTGGTGTATTTAGGTCCCTGTCACTTAGCGTTTCGGCAAAAGAATCGATAGAATAAGTACTAAGTTTACAACGAATATGTTCTGAGATCGATTTGTTCGATCAAAGGCGGTGATCCAGCATGAATGCAGTTGAATCACTGAAACAAGTAACAGAATAAAAGAATATTTTGTTGAATAGTTGATGAATAAAGATCTTTAGAGTCGTTGAGAACGTTAAAGGTCTTGATAAATAGTTTATGAAGTCACATCTCTCTCAAACAAATTTAGCTGGGATCTTTTTTTAACCACTTTTTTATATATAGGAGGCTTCAATGAGGCAAATACTTGAGCATGGCGATTCAAGCCAGAAGCCAATTTACATAAAGTATATATTCTTCACTGCATTATTTTATCAATAGTGCCGCTTCATCAGTGATAAACCGATATTCAATGAAACTATAGACGACAAATAATCCCGTAATATTTGAAGATATAACACGAAATGTAAGTTTACCGATTGCACACTTTCGATTATTCAATTGATAGACTCGGGCAAGGCCTGGTGGTTAAGGAATTTCGCGTTTGATCTTACAGTGCTATATCTTCTACAAGTCTATTTAATCAAGCCTCACAAGTGAAATTTTACAAATATAAAATGTGTGGTATTCGTTAAATGAATTATATTAGTAAATCAAAGCTTCAGTCTGATTACATATTGTATCACTAACTGCTCCAATCTGAGAATTTCGTTAAGGGTATATGTTTGTGGTAAACTCATGCATTTTCACATTCACTAAAGGAGGAGTTTATCCAGTTGATTAAATAACTGAATGCTTGTCATGAAAATCAACCATGGATCCATCATCATTCAGTAAATACATTTTTCTTTTTATTGTGTGCATATAAGATAGATAAATTTTGTCGAGCAATATTTCCATACTTTTGAGACTTTTTTTACTAATTTAGTTTATCTAATTTTTTTCCTAGTGATTTTCGCTCTATAAGTTGCGGTAACATAATTCTCTTAAGAACATCACGAGTCATCCACAATTTTCTCTTTAACTATATTTGTGTTCTTCAAAGATGAATAGAGCCAATATTTTGTAATATACTTTGATGGATAACTATGATTTCTAGTATCTTCGCACATGAATTTACTTGCTTTTGGAAGGATAATTGAGTTTGGAAAAAGTAATTGCCGTTCAAGTTACGTGCTTGGATTTCATAGGCAAATATTGAGTCGAAATCCAGAAAAGCTAACAAAATATACTGTTCAAACTACTTTACAAGAAAGATTATGAATTGCCAGAAAGTTGAAGTGTCATCTATCTTCAAGGACATGGATAGGAGAATAGTCCAGGTCATTTATTATAATAACACCAATTTACTTTGCAGTTCTTTGACGACACTGACAGATGATCAAAGCAATATTGAGCAGACTATTAAAGCCTTGCAAAGATTTGATAAGAGAAAATCATGTCTTTAGCTTTCACCTTGCCTGTAAAGAAATATCAGATTTCCAATATGCGTCTAAATTATTTAGGGAAATGAATCTTCCATTTCTTGAAATTATTGCTCTTCGCTTTAAAAGTTGTCAGCAACTATCAGAAGGTCTTTTGCTTTCTTTCTCTATTTAATAAAAAAAAGTATCCACTGGAGAAATAACAGCAGCAACTACTAAAATGTGATTGTTGATAGATTGAATGATCCAATTACATATAGATGGATTTATTTTTCCACAGAAATTTTTCGAATATTTATAGTTATTGGGAAAATGCTATTATTATTTATCTATCCTATGGATACTGACGTCAGATATTGTTTTGGCTATGGACACTGCTTCCAGTTTTGTTTGGCCGAAGTGAGAAAAGAAAAATTGCAAAAAAAATGCACTTTCATTATGCTAGTATGGTAGACTGGAAAGCTGACCAAGTACCCATACAGAATTAGAAATCTTTCTGTTCAAGTTTACAATGTCCAGATACAAGATAACCTAATGTTTTTAGTTTGATTGTCATCACAGGAAGTAAATGTAGTAACATCAATTACAGCTGTAGTAAGTACTATTTAACGCTGATCTGCCAATTTAAGTGATAGCATGTTTAAACGGATTAGATGTTGTAGCCACTATCAACTCCATAAGCCATAGAGAATTAAGACATTATGACAGATAAGCTCAAATAACACATTTGGTGCCAATACGTCTACAAAATCGAAAGTACATTACAAAATGCTACGTAAATAATCAATTTATGATGTGTGTGGCCACCTAGTGTGATAATTTCAACCAAGTTCTAAGATCGTTTGACTGCGACATTTAAATTAGAAATACTGATACAAAAAGCATTTTAAAATTATGGGCACATAATATCGTTGAAATACGCCAGTATATCATTTCAAGAAAACTTATCCAATGGCTGTTTGCCAACGCAGACCAGTGCTTGTTTAATCGTATTCAACTTTTTATATATTATTTACATTGCGCAATTTATAGTTTCTATTTTTAAGTCATATATTCTTCGAAATTACATTTATTGTGTATTTTTATATCGGTTTAAATATTTTTTTCATTTATATACCGAAAATAATTATTTAAGTAGTCTTCATGCTTTCTTGAAAAATCCTATAATGTGGCATATACTCATTTGTTACTGAAGATCATCTTACTGAAGTGATGTCAGGAGGCGTCTTCATAGACGGTTTTATACATTTTCCTGTAGTATTATATGTCAATGCTGGTCCTTTACAAGTAACTTCATATTAATTGGTAATGGAAGTTTTTCTGAAAATGTGAATATTGCGCAATTATTTTATCATGTCTTATGTAATTTATCGTTTTATGGCTTTCTAATAGATTACTTTTGATTTACCATGCTCTTAATCTCATAATATAGTGCTGAACGACTTTCTACAATATTATGCTTTCAAATCTGGTGGATTGTGATAAACTATAAAGTTCTTTAAATAGTATTTCTATATTAATTCGACTTACACAAATTTTAAAGATATTTACAATACACCTTCATTTCAACCATTTATATTACACACTGATAATTTTTTATTATATTATAATTTTGATATTTCCGGACATAATCCCATACTCCCAACACTCACGAACAATGTACAATAGCGTGCAGGATGGTTTCCCTCTCCTGCTCGTTTCTTGGTCAGATCGGTGAGTCGGACTGACCACGTCTTCTGAGCTTATCCCTAACGGGCAAGGTTCCTCGCTGGCATTACCAAGCCAGAGAAGTCTGGAGTTATCTAGTGTCTTCGGCTTGAATGACATTTGAACAGACTATCTAGCTGATTATCCTTGAGACCTAGGGTCTCCTTATAGGTATCTTCACGTTCAACCTCTACCAACCCACTATAAAAAGATTAAGTTGAACCACCAACGCTGACATTGCCCGAGCTACAGAATAGGAAGATCGCCTTGCAACACTCTGCATACCATATATCCAACTTAGTTCTTCGGTAGCACTAGGTTTCCTGTCCACTGAAACCAGTAAACTTGAGAAACATCTGTTTCACCATCCATAAGCAGCCAAAGATGCCTCAGCCTCAGTGCATGTCTGTAAATTTACAGCCAAGGCATACCTAGTCCACCCTTAAACGGTTTTTTATAGCAGATAGACCGCCTCAAAAAGGCTTCAGGCCCTTTCACGAGAAGTTAAAGAGCTGTCTTTCCAACTTGATCAACCACGAATCCGAACAAGGAATGACGGCTAGGCGGTAATCGATGGCAGATACAGTGAACACATTGGCCACCTCCGCCCTCCCTTTCAAAGATTGCCACCGTCAAGACCAGTTTTGACTATGTTGTCCCCTCTGTTCGAAACCTCCACCTGGAAATCCGGACCAAACTAGAACCTAACAACCTAACCGAGCCTTTCGTCCAACTTCCCACGACGCTGTTTGAAGGCGTCGACTTGACCGTCAAGCCGATTTTTCAAGATTAATCTTTGCTTCTGTCATCGTCCCGTAAACTTTGGTCTCGCATACCTTTGTAAGTGTTTCATTTTCGTCACGATGATGCCATCCACATAAGCTGAAACAGTTTCCCCACAGACTAATCCTCCGAGGGGGGCACTCAGCCTTCACAGTAACAGTTCAAGAACCATCTCGTACAAAGGTTCTGAGAGTAGACATCCTTGGCGAATTGGGTTCACCTGAAAGATCGAGTAGATGATGTCATAGAATTGTATGATCCACTTAAGGAAGCCAAGATCCAGGCCAACTGTGCATGTACAAACACTACATAATGATGATCAACCCTATAGAATGTTTTATCTTGGTCTAAATGGACCAACGCCCCACCCTTACAGGAGTTACCCTGTAACTTCTCTAAGTTGTTGCGTAGAAGGTAGAGGTTATCCTGGGTGATTCTGCCAGGAATGGCACATATCTGTTCCTCCCCAATCAAACCATCCGCGTCACGAGCCGACCTTTTGGCTAACACCTTGGCCAAAATCTTCAACTCTAAGTTTAGCAGAGTGATGGGACGGACATTATCTATACAATCCCCCTTGACCGGTACCTTCTTGACCAAGTCATTACCCCCCACCCCGATGTACAGATCTGGGAATTAATCGATTATATTTCCAATTCATGTACACACTGGCCGATAGGTATCCGAAGAATCTAGCATACTCTTATATCACTCATAGAGTATGCCATCTAGTTCCGGCGTCTTAGTTATGCCGCAGTCCGCCACTACCTCCATCACTTCTTTAGGCGTCATCGGCCCTTCACAACACTCTGCATTCGCCGCAAGAGGCGCGGCAGCTCAGTAAAGAAGTCAGTTAGGTCTCTCCTACTATCCGATCCACTGCTATCCACGAAAAGCTGGACAGAGTGCTCCTGAAAGGTCTAATACATCTCGGATTCATTTATCAACTCACTTTGCTGATTCACCAAAGTTCGAATAGTAGAATAATTTCCTCGTTCTCTTTTCACCATCCGGGACCTTCGGACTCATCCAGCGCTTTTGATTCCCTCGCAGCTCACTGCACGAAGTCTAGCCCTGACAATACACCCCATGCATTTGGCTTCATGGTGATAGCTTAATTCTAGTCGCTTCACCTTCATGTGGGCTTCATTGCCAGTGCTTATGGCTTTCTCTAGGGCCTTAACTATATTTTGCTCCCGTTTACGTCCTCTAGCCACTAAACCTATGCTATATCTAATAGTCTCAAATTTAATGGCCCGTTAAAGGGCATACCACCATTTGTTATTGGTAATGGTTCCTTTTAAAGCCCTCTGTATTAACAACTTAATAAGTTCCCTGTAGTAATCAATCGCCAAACGGGGCGTATTGAGTTTCCAGTAATCAGAACCTTGACTACATAGCTTATCTAGGTTCAGCTTGCAGGTGACCACGTACAGTTGGCCACTACTGTAGCTGACTGGATAAAACGGAACACTTGGCTATATCATTATCTACTTTTCTAATTAAGATCCTATCTTAGTAGTCCTTGGAAGACCTGTCGCTACTTGACCATGTCCACAATGTTTTTGATCCAATGTAATCTACTCATGCATTTCACACAACGCTAAAGTCTCCCAACAAAATTATTGAACGTGACGCACCCATGAAAATATATACTTTGACCAACTTTAGGTGCATAAATTGAAACCAGTCTGATTGTTTTGCCACAATTGAATCCCATGTTCATAACGACTAGCCTAACTTCTGGATCAGAAAAAATTAACTCTCAAACCTTGTTTCTTTTTAATAGAATCAACATCCGCTCTTGCCCATTGGCTGGCCTGGAGATTGGGTTTTTCATAGCCATCCAAGAGCGGAAGCAGGTCTCTTGGCCCCTTTAACCAAGTTTCAATAGCAACAATTACATTCAACTTGATTTTATCTAGCAAGCGTTCCCGCTTCCAACTCGACAGCAAACCACGTACATTCAAACAACCAACGTGAACTGCCTCATATTCTTACGTTAGTCTGTGGTGGGTGACGAAAGCGGGTGCTCCGCTTTCTTCTCACGGGCTCGCGAGGCTGGAGTACGTAGGTCCTGAAAATTTTGCGGAGAAAAGTCTTTCTGTAAGACTTCCCTGCAATAGTTTTTAAATATATTATAATTTATGCGGTCTATTGGGTAGACCGCAAATTGACAGTATTCATGTTCTTCGATTTGTTTGGCAGTCGAAATGGCTTTCAAATTACTCAGCAAATGCGAGTTCGGAACTCGTAACACCATCTGGTTCATTTCTGTTTCTTTATTCGTTCTTTGGACTTTTTTTTTCATTCTTCTATATTTTTTTCCTTTTTAAAAGGGAGTTTTTCTTTCTCTTAACAGTACTCCAGACTCCCCCTTCTTTCTTCTCATTCTTTCCAATCCCTTTTTCATCAGCCGTTTCTGTAACTACCCGCTCTTTCGTCTCTTTCTTATCGTCTGGTTCCTCCGGTGAGGGCTTACATTCTACACGCATGTGGCCTTTTCTCCCACATTCGAAACATATTCGTTTACACCCCTCCAAAAAGTAGATGTTCTTAGAGTCCCCCGGTAAGATAATTTTCTGAATTTCTTCCAGAGTAGAGGACTCCGCTTGGATTATAATGTTAATGGACTGGATGCTCCAGTTCAATTTTTTCGTGGCCCAGGTATGGAGGCTGGTTATTTTTTTCCTCCAGATCAATGGCAACAGCTGCTACCAGACACGACTAGTCCATCCCTGGACGTATGTTCGTAATTCGAATTCGGATGGTTCTCCTCTATATATAAGTAGAGAGAATTATCGCAATTGTTTTTAATTGTTCCACTAACAATGATTTTGCTAATTATTCGGTTTTCAACCGTACCTCCACATGGAATATTTGCATACATAAGTTACGTGAGGCCATATTGGTTTTAGACACTTTTCTATGTCAACCTCTGTCAATCTTTCTATTTGTTCCAGTTGGGTATTATATGTTTAAATATTATCGGTTTTCTTTCAACGCTCTCAGTTACATCCATAGTATGAACCACTTTTACATCCGACCCTTTCCTTATAAGTTTCTGTTTATAACATTCTAATGCTTGTCTCTTTGTTTTTAATATATTTCTTTTAGTTGTTGCTATTTGAGTAACCTTTAACTCTTTCACTGTTGAAGACTGTTCTGCAATACTTGGTACTTCTGTAGACTGTTCTTGTAATAGCGCAATACATGTTTCTACTATACTTGGAGGTTACGTGATGGTGTCCCGAGGAATAATCACAAAACTTCCCACAAAAAGTAACAGTTTTTTCTTTCCTTTTTTAAAAAGAAAATCTGTAACAATATGCAACAACAGTAAAGACTCACCTCCAATGCAGTACGTCAAACAATCCGGATATGAAACAGACCAACTCACAAGAAGCGTGCTATGAATTTTAATTCTCCATAAGAAAGAGCGTAAACGAAGATTTACAAAACAACCTGATCTGTGTGGTCAGTTTCACGAAATGAATTTACATCGAGATGGGTTTTAAAATTTGACATATTCATACAACAAATTATAGACGAACAAACGGACAATACAGATGACGTGATGAACGCGTTTGCTCCGACCCCATGAGCCCCATTCACTCACCAATTTCTCTGGCTTAACTTTTAGACATATTCACGTAGCTCTTTTCACACGCAACACTCGTGCCACATGTGTCCATCGCTCTTTAAGTGTTTTCTCTATCAGGCAATTTTTCTAAAATTACCATTAATAAAACAAAAAGCAACAAATAAACTATATTTATACGCGTAGAAATATATAGCATAATTTCCCTAACTAAACTAATAATATAGCGAAGTACCTTACCAAGCTGGGGCCAGATACAAAGTTGCCTGTCGTTATCCCTTCCACTTGTGTCTTCCATACTCCTGTCTTCTTTCGCAATAGCAACAACGATGAGAAAGTAAATCTTACCTTCTTTTGTTAAAAAAGTCGACGGGTCAATTTCTACAATCGATTCGGATGATAGCTGTACTCTTCTCAATAGGTGATCAGCATGAGCTCACATTTCTGACACCTCCGAACATTGAACAATAGCGCGTAGGATGGTTTCTCTCCCCTGCCCGCATCGTGGACAGTCCGTTGAGGAGGGGCAAGGGTGCCCATGTCTTTTGAGCTTATCCCGAACAGGCAAGGCTCCCAGGTAACATTGCCAGATCATTCCATTCCTTGGCTCGAACGTCCATTGGAACAGACTGTCCAGTTGGTTATCTTCTCGATTCAGGGTCTCCCCCATGTTATCTTCACGCTCAGACTTTACCACTCTGCTATAAAAGGTCGCGGTTGAACCACGGCCGCAGCAGTTAACGGTTTCTGACAGTAGATATATCGCTTCACAAGTGGAAACACCGCTCTTCCAAAGGAAGTGAAAGATCTGTCTCTCCAACTTGATCAACCTCGAATCCGGACAAGGAACGATTGTCGGACAGTAAAGGATTACCAATGCAGGAAAACGCATTGGTCAACACTGTCCTTTCTTTCAAAGTCCAGGTCTTGGTTATGATGGCCACCTTGCTCGATAGCTGTGCCCGGTTCCTCTCTACATGCAGGTCTGGAGTGAACCAAATACCTAATAATTTAATCGGACCCCCCGTCCATCATCCCATGATGCTGTCCGAAAGTATTGACTTGCCTCTCTATGTTCGAGTTACAAGCCTACTGGTTTTCCCTGGTTAATTTTTGCTCCTGCCACAGTCTCGTAATCCTTGATGACCTTAACTGCCCTCTGTAGGTGTTCCACTCAGTGATGATGGTGGTTACGTCCGCATACGCCGAAACCAATCCTCCACAAGATCTTTCGGAGCTCAAGAGCCATCACATACAAAAGTGATGAGAGTGGACATCCTTGATGAATCGAGCGTATGAGGCAAAGAGAAAACCGTTCGCCTGAACGATTGAGTCGATGTCGTTGTACAATTTAGTGGTCCTCCTAGGGAAGACTATGCTAAGGACGAACTGCGCAAGAACATACATGTGGCGATGGTCAACCCTATCGAACGCTTTAGCTTGGACTAAATAGATCAGCGCCCCCATTCTTGCTTGGTGCACGATCACACTCCTCTCTAAGGCGTAGCATATATTGTGGAGATTGTCGTGGATAGTCCTGCCGGGGACAGCACATATCTGTACTTCCCCAATCACACGATCCGCGAAATGCGCCAAGCATTTTACTAACACGTTAACCAAACTTTTCGCGTCTGTATTTAGCGGAGTGATCGGCCAAAAATGATCTAATCTATTTCCCTTGTACGAATCCTTCATGACTAGCGTTACCACTTCCTGGCGCTCAGATTTGGAGATCCTCCCATTCTGTTGCCGGTTCATGTATGCACCCAGTCAGCAAGTACCCGAACAAGTCTGGCATACACTTATATATTTCGTAGGGTAGACTATCAAGACCCCGTACCTTATCTAGGCTGCAGTCTGCCATAGTCTCTATCAAGTCCTCAAGCGTGATGGACCCTTCACAACTTCCAGCATTTCACTCCGTAATGTCTATCCTACTATCCAATCCATGGACTCCTTCCCCCACCCAAGCTGACCAATGATCTCCTGAAAGGTCTCACACATCTTTTTGCGTTCTTCTATCAACTCACCTCTTTGATGGTTCGCCAAAGTATCATTCCCACGCTGGCTTTCACCACATGGCCCCATCTGGTGGCTTTGATCCACACGCAGCCCACTATACGAAGTCTAACTCTGACAATACATCTCGTGTGCCTGAGTTTGAGGTGTTGGTTTAACTCCGGCCGTGAATGATAATTTTGAGACAATTGTATGTGAGTACAGATATATGGAAGGCTCTCAAAAAAGACATGCAGTATATGAAAAGAAACAGGCGTAGGTCGGTATTGTGAAAGTAAAAACAGCCTCACATGCTTATTTGAACCCGTGATGGCTTGCAAAATTAGATAAGCTTGATACAATCATGAACACTTTGCCAGCAATTATGAAGATGCTAATGGAAATGTCAATAGAAATAGAATCAGCTGCAGATGGTTTACTGGCGAGGCTTAACAAAATGAAGTTTGTTGTAGCTTGTTTTATCCTGCAAAAGTGCTTTTTGTTATGCAAATGTGTATCTGAATATTTCCAGTGTAAAGAAATCGATCTTGTATCAGCTGTCTCTAGCATACAGTCTTTACTAAAACCCCTCCAATCGTTGATAACTGACTAGAAGATGAGCGATTTTTTTTTTCAAGAAGCAGAGAAATATTGTGAAACTTCACAATTATATTTGGATCCCTTCGAACATTAAAGCATATCCAAGCGTAAACATATGGTCCCCTCTCCATGTTGTGATCTCTCTGGCATTCTGTACGGTGAAGCTTGTGCTATGCAAGGAGAAGGATCAGATCAGTCTAATTGCCAGAAAAACCAGTTTAAACAAACCTTTTATTTTCCTTTTTTGGACCTACTGATGAATGAGATTGGCAAAATATTTTCTATACAGGCCTGTTATAAATTAATGCCTGGTAGCACTTACCATCCAACCCAGCGAAGTGTAGAGAATAGTGAAAATGTGAAGAAACTTGCTACTTTTTATGGAATTGACAGTGAGAGAGCTAGTAATCAATTTAACCTGTTTACAATGTCAAATGAAGTGGATAAGTGGAAAAATGAATATTCATCCTATTTCAAAGAAAAGCAACAGGCAGAAAATGATAAATCAATGAAAATGTCTCGGCTTTGCTTTTATTCGCTGCTCCAAATATTCAGCGCCAGTGGAATGGTCAAAATAATTTCGACTTTGCTCGTGAAAGGAATTACAGTAACGTCAAAAACATTAACACTTATTTGAGGGCTCCAATGTCAGATGATAGATTAGAAAACTTGATTTTAAAAAATTAGCATCGAAAATGACATTGCTGACAAAACAGAATTTGAAAGTCTGTTAAATGTTTTAGAATAAGTGCAAATAGGAAACTTTCTCTTCAGTATGTCTTTATTCAATTGTTATAATGTTAAATAAAGTACCGTTTTACACTAGCAATCCATATTATAACTCATTTATACACATTTGATACATATTTCTCTTCCTTGTGAACCTTGTAAATAAATATCATCATTCAAAAGTTCATAGTTTATGAATATAATTATGTTTTGTTTTTTTTTGTCCACAACGGTTTTTTTCAGTCTGGGGGTACATTGGTAATTCGTATTCGCCTCTCCATATAAATAGAAAGAAGAATAACCTAATTTGTTTTGAAAGGTCCAATTGAAAACTCTTTCGCCTGCTCTTATATCTTCAGTCGGACCTCTACTGTAGCATAAATTCTGCCTCTCATAACATATATCAAGTGATACCAAATCGGCTGGAGACACTTCTCGATGTCTACATCCGCCATTTAATCAATCCTTTTCTTCTGTACATTAAAGGTTTTGAAGACTGTCGTTCTCTTTTCTACTCTTGTTCCAACAGGAGAAAATCACTCTCTTCTCCGACCCTTCCTCTGTGACAACTGTTTATAAAATGCCAATTCTTAGCTCCCAGGTTTGAATGATTTTTTCTTTGTAAAAGCCTCCTAAGCAAAGTTCAGGCTTCGCAACACTGTTGACGACTCGACCGTGCTCGGCACTTCTACATTTCTTCGATTTCTTTTCTGTTGTTGCTATCTTGGTGGGCGTCTTATTTAGTGATTTGGTTTTTCCTTAACAGATGATTCCATAGTATTCACAAATGTTTTTTCCAGACTTCTTATTGGAGGCACACGTGGTAGAGTTGAAAACCCCATGTTGTATTCCAAACAACGTATAATTTCTTACCTCTTCTTAGGTAGCACAATCGTGCAAAACTTTCAGCAAAATCAATAATTCCCGTTTACGCGGAGAAATTTCAATAAATATTTTCAACAGCACTAACAGAACTTTTTTCAAAAACAGTTTGACAAAATTCAACTACAGAAAAATGCT